>APFE030901457.1:0-21821 GCA_000404065.3 Pinus taeda | reverse complement strand
CTACTCCTCCTATTGTAGCCACAGTAACTGCGGTTCCTAATGTGAGTGAACAACATACAAATCCATCTGCCCCAATGTCTAGGGGGCAATATTCTCTGCCCTACACATCTGTTTTTCTGGTGGAAGCTACACACACCCTCTAGGTGCAATTCAACCTATTGGTGTTCTTTCTAACCTAGGTGGAACATAAATTCCATCTGTATCAAGAAACATTGGAGGGACACCTTTACAAGGTCATCAAGTTCCTTTGACTCAACTTTCCTACCAACAACCTTATACTCCTACAAGCTCACAACAACTCTAAAATCTGTATCAGCGGGCATGTCTTCAAATGCAGCATGGTGCTCAAATGCAATTTGATTATGGGACTGTTAATCCTCCTCTGTGGCCACAAATTCCTATTCAGCTGTAGCAGGGACCCTACCCGCATCCACAACCGGAAGTGTCTTACCCGCAACCACAATCGCAAGTTTCCTATTCGCAGCCATAGTCGCAGGTGTCTTACCCACAGCCACAGCTACAAGTTTCTTACCAATCCCAATATGGATCCTATCAACAACCAGGAAGCAAACTCCTATTCAACCCCAACAAGGACCTTACTCATAGTCGCAGCAACAAATTCCTTACCAAACCCAACAGAGATCTTACCAACAACCATTGCGCAGTCGCAGAAGATGCAATAAGGACCTTACAAACAACAAGATGGTCAACTTGCTTCGTAAAATCCATACGTCCAATATGGTAACCAGACTCAGTATGGTCAGCCTCTTTATGGTCAAACTCCATATGGTAAAAATCCTTATGGTCAAACACCTTATGGACAAAATCCAACATAATGGGGGCTGGTCCAGACTCAACAAGGTTGGAATACTCAGTTTGGCACATGTTAGAGACCCTAAACTCCATACAATCCACAACTGCCATTTTTGGCAACTTTGGAATTTTTGGGTGTGTCGAGGCTTAAAAATAACCCAATACTTCACTCACCATATTGGCCTGTGGTACCAACCAAAATTCCTAGTGATTACCCCAAATTCGAAGGTAAATCTGGAGAAGACCCCCAAGCACACGTTATGACTTACCATTTACGGTGTTCATCTAACTCTTGGGTCGATGATTCTATCTGATTACATCTTTTCCAGCGCACTTTAATGGGTGTTGCTACCAAATGGTATATAGAGCTCCCTCGTGGTGCTTTTCAAGACTTCAATACTTTAGCCGTGGCTTTCCTCACTAACTTTCAATTTCCTATCTAGTATGAAACTGGAACTCATCTCCTAACATCTTTGCAACAAACGACTTCTACTCACATCTATGATCATATCCATGAATGGAGGCCTCAGCGTCGTCTTATCAAATTCGATATCCCGGATCAGCTCTTGAATGAATGGTTCACTAAATCATTCATCCCTACTTTTGCTAAAGATATAGCCATGGGTGGTTGTGTGACTAAAGAACAAGCTATCGCTCATGCCCAGTACTTGGATTTGGTTTATTCATAATTTGGCACATTATATGAACTCTTACCTAGTGCCCAGCGACCTTTGACTGGCCCTACCTCTTCTAAACCCATAGATTCTCCACCTATCGAAGGCATCATTGTATTTATGGCTCAACGGTCTAGTAGTACTCTGGATACCTCTTCAAAACCTAAATCTACTATGACCGCTACAAATTCCAAAATTGTTGATACTCCTAAGAATCCTGGTAAAGCCTTAGAGTTAAATGTTTTTCAATCTACCACAGTAGATAAATCCTCGAAAGACAATAAGAAGGGTAAAGTCAAAACTAAACAAGATACCCCTAAACAGGATTCCCAAAATCAGTAATTTGATGACACGCCCAAACAAAAGCATAAGTATCCTTGCCTTATCTGTGATGAAGTTCATTACACTAAGGATTGTCCCCAACGTGCCAAAGTAAGTCATCTTATGAAAGACACTAAAGGGATGCCAGTTGTGCTGAAGGAACCTTTCCCATCTCAGAAGACACAATTGGTAGACCAACCCCATGCTCAAGCCTCTAGAAGCTCTCAAGTGTCTATGAGTGGCTCAGAATAGATTTTTGTAGCCATGAGTTCAAAATATTATCCACCTCCTGAGAAACCTGTTATGGAGAAAGATACCGTTGATGTACCCTCTTCCTCCACTCCATCTAATTCTAGTCCTCTCCACATCGAGAAAGCTAGCGTTGATTCCATTATCCGACCACCCCGTAAAGGTGTTCTTTGAAAATTGTCCTATAATCTGAATGCACAAGCTGTCCAACACTACAACATTGTAGAATATTTAGCTTAAGCACCCTCAGCGATGTCGCCTTTGGAAGTCCTTTAGACATGTCTGTCACAAAGGAAGGCTTTGTTATCCACTATTGGAGGAATTTATCCCACAGATTCTAGTATGATTACTTTTGATCTCGAAAACCATGTACCTCACCTACCACCGCAACTTGCTTTCCTTATACAAGTTGTTGCTATGGGCAAGACTATCCACCGGACTGTCATTGATGAAGGAGCATCCACATGCATCATGTCCATCTGATGTTGGAAACTCATTGGTTCCCCTCCTCTCAACCATTCTCCAAACACTTTAGAAGCTTTCAATGATCAAGGTTTTCGCCCATATGGTATTCTCAACTCCTTACCCATTCAGTTGGAGGGAAAGAGAGTCAATTTCGAAGTCGAGGTTGTTGACTCCAATCTCAATTACAACCTTTTACTTGGTCGGAGTTGGACTCCTGCAATATTTTGTGTGGTCTCATCTCTCTTCCGTGTACTTTGTTTTCCCCACCAAGGGAAAATTGTCATTGTTGATCAATTGGCTTTTATTTTCCTCTGATTCTGCAACAAGTAATGTGCCTTACATTGGAAAAACCAAAATCCCTTATGAAAGTGTTAGTGGAGGCCTTTTCAAGGACCCTATCTTAACGAGAACTTTTTGCCTTCCTCCTCCATCCAACGTTGTCTCAATTAACATGATCTCCTCTCATTATGACCCATGGATCATTCCTCATCCTGACCAGATCAATGATTTTGGTGACGCCATGTTGCTTAGCCCAGTTGAGCAAGATTATCAAATTATTCTTTTGCCTTATGCAGCTGCATCTAAAACTCATGATCGATTGATATTTTCCCTAGAATCGTATCTACAAACCCCTTGGCTTGGTTCTTTTGATTCCAAAGATCCTTTGAACGAGACATTCTTGACTGATGAAATCATTGTTGAATTCATGTCTCTAGAAGGATCCTCTTGGAATGATATTCATCATCATTCCTCTTTTCTTCCTAGCCCTGGGTCAATTCCTACTTGTCTAGGTACTTTACTTTCTCCTGCAATGACTACTCTGTTTCAAACACTTATCTTGGTTCATGAAGTGTTGTCTGAAGGTAATTTAGGGAAAATTTTGGCAACCATGCCCATCGACATCTTGGTTAAACCTGGCAGTGTTGAAAAATTTCACTTGGGGCATATTTTTCTCACGATAAGATTAAGATTTTTGCATCCCTCTTCATGAGACGTTTTCACTGGGTTCTTACCATTCGACCATTTCTGAAATGGGGCATTGATTTTTTGACTTGTAACCCTCACTCACCCAAGTGGCATGAGGGCATTGTCATTGTTGTGTATCATTCCACTAATTGGCTGAGTCGATGCTTACATATCATGCCAATGGTGAAACTATGCTTTTATTCTCTTTTGAACAATTACCCAAGTCCTGAAATGGGCTCCATCTGAGAAATATTATGCCTGAACATGTTTTCCCTTCTTACCGCGTGTTCCACTTGGTTTGCAAATGTCGATGAACCTTCTTCCCCATATCGGTTTCATTGATGACGCTTGCCATAGTACATAGAATCTCTCTTCCCATTGCATGGGAACTTTATGCTCCCAATGGTGAGTTACCGAGTTTACAGGGCATATGTCTAGGTCGTATAACTAACAATATTGTCGAATATAGTGCAGTTGTCAAACTATTGTCTGAAGTTTTTTCTCTTGGTATTAGGGCGTTAATTGTTAAACTTAACTCACAACTCATTGTATTACAGTTAAACATGCATTATTCTGTCAGAAACCCTAACATTTTAAGGATGTATTTACATGTTCGTATCTTGGAAAGAAATTTTGATTACATTACTTATCAACATCTTCCAAGACATCTAAACGCATTAATAGATACATTGGAAAATCATGTATTAGATAGACATCTGTGACATATGTAAAAAGAAAACCATCACATAGTAGGAATAGAGAGAGATATTAGATAGACATCTGTGACATATGTAAAAAGAAAACCATCACATAGTAGAGAGAGAGAGAGAGAGAGAGAGAGAGTTTGCAAAATGTCTGTTACATCAAAATAGAGATGGATATCTATCAACATGGTGCTCATGGTAGCACGAAATAGCTCTGATAACTCAGTTCAACAACCGACGTAGTATGGATGACACTCCTACAGTATGCCTCTGATACCACAGTGGCACCTCATCAATAGACACATCTTCTAAAATGCCTCTTGTTGAGACTTCCAGGTTGCATTCCACCTCCACTATTGAGTCAGCTCCCTCCTCATAGGGTGTATCCTCGATATGTCATGCCACCCTCCTAGCTATCGGATAAACCCCTGGAGGTATCTCTGGTCCAACATCTACAAAAATCATAAATCTGAAATTTCAGTTCATATAAAACAAAAACATCAAAAACTTGAAAAACCTAAAAAATAGTTGTGTACTTGTATCATTCCATTGTGTGCCAAGTGGAAGTGGAAGGTCAGGATCTCCCCGGAAGTTTGTACCGGCATAAGCCCAATTATCTACCATGATAAGTTGTTGTCGTAGCCATCCAAAGGATGTTGGGGGAAAAAACATCTGTTGACCACCTCCATGGCGAGGCATCAACTCACACCACCTCAATAGTCATGGATCCCTGGGCCCTAGAGCCTCCACCTCTATCCACTGATACCTAAATAATGGTACACGTTCTAGGAAGAACATCACCAAGATATATCCATAACCAAATTTTTTCAATTTCCCTGTTTTGCATATTGTGAGTTGGTCTTTCATGTTGATCAACAACCCTTCACACCAGTTAAATATTATGGGACTAAGACAATCTATGGCATACTAGAAGTGAGACTTAGTCACTTCATGTAAGTCTTGAGCTCCAGCTATTCGAGCCATGGTATGAAAAATTGTTCTCAACAAGATATTTGTAATAGTTTTTATGTCTATTTTACCACTCTTTTTTTTTCGAGAGCATGGGCAATGTCTCACTATCAGCATATATGTACTCTCTCCCCCAGTACGAGAACTAGACAACTGAATTTGTTATCCCCTTCTAGAAAATACTGTAATGAAATAGATGTCTACAATATCTATCTCAAGTTCTTAGTCTCCAATAATAAACATTTGGCGGTCTACATCCCACCACCCAACCAAATTCTGCAGTAATTCAATCTAGGTCCCAATCCTATGAATACAGAAGAATTTTAGTATTCCACAATCTCGAAGAGCCCTTATGCAATTTGGAACTTGGGATGCCTGATGATATTCTGCTTCATGCCCTCTTTCCTTCCATTCAATCACCATTTTTCTGTGAATAACCTATGGAACATCCATAAACAAATATTTTATTTGCTTCTAGGCAAGAAAATTTCAAAAACAAACATTAATATTGGAGGATTTCTGAAAAAAAAAAAATCTCAACGCCAACGCGTCTATTTCCCAATTTTTTCCACGCTTCCAGTGCAATGCCACAATTGAGCTCAGGGTGAGCAGCGTAGGTCTGATGGGTAAAACCTGTGCTGACCACCCTTGACATAAAAAATTTTCCAACCCTCCTTACCATCTACTCTATGGATGAAAATAGTTAAAAACACAACCAAAATGCAAAGGAAGGATAGATCTCTTACCTGCACTAAACGGATCGTCGAACGTTGTCTTGGATTGGTCGCACTCATCGCTTGAAGATCGAGGAAAATTGGGGTAAAAGTGCTCTCCAAATTACCAAATGTCAAATGGTAAACATGTTTTTACTTTTTAAGTTTTTAAAAGTTTTTTGAAATATCTTTACCGTTTAGGATATATTTTTTCTTATATTTTAATATTTTTTCTCGAAACAGGTTATGTGTGTTCACTTGTGCAACAACAGGTCATGGATAAATGGTGACAATGATTATATTTGACTGAACTAACGAGTTTTATTTTATCACTTTTTTGAACTCATCAAAAATAAATGAAAAATGAACCCCCTAGAGTCATCTTTCAGCTCTTTTCTGACTCTCGAAATATGAAAATATTGTTGAGTACTTGTCATTTCAAACTCATTAAAGTAAATGAAATGATGTCTACTCAGTATAATTTTAAACATTTTCCAGACTAAGATAGATTACTGTACGAAAAAAGGAATACCTTGGTCACACGTGGCTAAGAGGTTCTCTTGAATATTGTTTTCTACCTTTTTGGATTCGAGATACTATCTACAAAAAGGGACCTTTGGCATTTCCTTTTTACCTCTTTTTCAAACTCTCTGAACATGAAAAGGATTTCGTTTTATCCCTCGTCGGACTCGTAAAACTTAAACGACACAGGACTTGTCACCATGACGAGACCGAGTTACTCCTTCCTAGGGCTTGTTAAACTTACTAGGATGGATTCATCTGAAGGATGAAATTATATGACAAGCATATGCTACCCTCTTCAAGATTGTGTCAAAAATAATGAGGTACTCGCTATAAATAGTAGGGAAAAATGAAAGTGAGCACGTCATGCATTTTGTTTTAAGGCAACATGTCACTCTTGAACATGACACTTATCTATCACTCATGTCAGTTTTTGGTTATCCTCACTTCCTCACTTGCCTTTGGATTCGCCAATATGTTCAAGAGAAGTCACATCTGTATTTTACCTCTTATACATTGTCTGACCTTTCTGAAACATTCCTGAATCACTCTTACTTACGTTGTTCCATATTTTGTTTTGTGTCAATGATGTGGGAAACATTATGACCCTCCTTCGACAGATCACTTCATGTCGACTTCAGCTCATTATCCAAGAAGATGATCTAGAAAATCCCTTTCAGTACCTTGAGGCTTTCATGCCTCAATGGCAAGTTCTTCACATTCAATGATAGGTTCACAACATTGGCCTTCGATCGGATGATTCTGCAGGTGTTCAACTTCAGCTTCCTTATTCACACATGGATTGTGTTGTTTTACTTTGAAATCCATTGTCATTATTGGTGGTTTCTCTCGTGTCTGTTAGTGGTTTACATCATTGTCCGGTAATCAGGTGGTTTTCTATCATGTTCAACCCCAACACGTCTATTCACTTGGTAAAATTCGTACATTTGATTGGATTGTGAAAGAGATGAAGACCCTAGGTTTTGTCTGATAAATCCAGGCTGCGTGGAGTGATTAGTTGTTCATGATTGTACACATGTTTCCTTCTATATGGATGGCTACAACCATACCGTGGGTCCATATAAATGATCCTTTCTATTCGGATGGTTGTGTCCATGCCATGGATCCATATACATGATCCCTTCTATTCGGATGGTTACATCCATGGCATGGATTCATGTATTGTTATATGCCTATTCAGAGATGTATTATTAGGAATATTTAAATCAGAGTTGTCAGATATATATTGTATCATGCTTGCTTTGCAAGTCTAATGACAATGTTTCTCTGAGTCCTTGCCTTGACTTGTAAAGCATTTCACCCATCATTCCATGTTCTTCCTTCATGCTTTACGGGTAATCTGTTATAAATTATTTTGTCGCACTTCCCATCTTGTATCCTAAAGTGTCAAAATGACAAAAGTTGTCAGTCTACTCACCATGAAACACATACAAAAACATCCCTGGAGAAGAGAAGAAAATTTTCCCTGAGAAAATTTTGAAGAGGCTTGCTTAAAACCCTAGTTTTCAAGATCAATGTGTTTTGCACTACTGTTGGCCCGTGTTGATGGCTTGTTGCAGCATATTGACCTAGCAATGCCAGCGCGCCTTTTGATAGGAAAACCCATGTTGAACCTCTTCTAGCAGTTTTTCCTAAAGTGGAGGAGAAGCTTCTCTTACTAGAAGCCTCGAGAACAGTGAGTTGGATATTGTTTAATAAGGATATTGTCAAGTTCTCCCATTTTGATTCCTTGATCCTACCTTTAGAGATCTTCCCCTTAATATGGGACCTTCTTCCCCCTTTTGTGGATCCCTAACTCTCTCTCCTTTCCTATAAATGAAATCCCTTCTATCCCCAACTGGTTGGTCATTTCTTGGTTGCATTACTATGTTGAAACTATGCCTAAATGTTGGCCATCTTACTAAGGAGAAGGAGTGCATGAAGGTCTTGGATTGGACTTGGAAATCCACCACAAAGGAGGCTTACAACATCAAGGCACATATGGTTGTATGCTTCCCTTATCTCTATTAATAAATACATCAGGTGTTTACTTTCCATAAGTGTATAAATCATTATTCATTTAGCATGACATTCCTTGATCTGTCATGTAGTTTATGTTAGAATGAATTATGCTATGTATGCTCTTGCCTCTTTTGTTTGATCTTCCTTACAGGTACCCATCCACAACGGTGTAAAGAGGAATGAACTTGGAAGTGAGAAGATCAAGGACAACATCGACGAGCGCTTAGCATCAGAGTGAGGTAGGTCATATGTCTTACTTTGTATTTTCCGACATGAAATAGGAAAGTTTGCACGTGTTTGTCTAGTTTGTTGCTAGATCCTCTCATAGGACTAGAGAGATCACTTTTGTCCGCATAAGGGATTGTCTTCACAACAGAGAAATAAGAAAATCAAAGGTCATGAGGACTTTGAAAAGGTCCTAGAGAATTTGAAGAGTCATGGGACATTTAAAATTCACAAGGAAGGTGAAAGGTTACCCCCATTTCTAAAAATATACCTTCATGCCTCATTATAGGGGACTTTTGGCACTTGATCTAGGATAGTAATTAGATAGTTTTTCTTCACTTGGGGAACTAAAATCATTCTACTCTTGGTAGCTAATAGGCTAAGTGATTATGAGGTTAGGGTTTTTGCTTTAAAGATGATATGAATTTCTCTCATTCCACTATTGGATTTTGAGAAGCTTGCAGTGCATGTGCTTGGATTTATTATCATTTAATGAGAAGATTTTCACTTCATGCATTGATTCTTGTGAATATTAATGGAATTTGTAATGGTTATTCTTTCTTAAGACATGATCCTTCTCATTGTTTTGTTGTTACTTTCTTATATTGTTGTAAGCTATCAATTGAGGGTTGATCGCGTCCTCATCTTTTAGGCATTTCATGTTTGGTCTCACATTTATCTCTTTGCATTTGAAAAACAAGAGTAACACACACACATGGTGGCAGCCAGGCCGACAAACCAGATGGGGCTCCTATCCCAAACCGTGTGAGTTCTAATTGGGAATTTTCACTGGGGAGACCCCCTAACTGTCGGTCATTCATCTTGGCTCATTAACATGACCATAGGGCAGGCCATATCAAACCATGTTCGGTAGATTTTGGAGAAAATAAATTCAATTATACAAGTGAAAAGGGGAAGAGAAGTATACAAAGCTTCTTCAATTGGTATTTACTTTTCACTCACCATAGAGATGATGGTGGCACTCATCATTATAGTATAAATTCAAGATGATGTAAGCTGGAGTTGGGGTTTGTGTATCCCCACTAGTTTGATGTTTCTTTCTATCACGAGCTTCCTTCTGGGGGAAATATCTATATTTTTGTTACACCAGAGGGAATTTCATTCATTAGCTTTGCACAAGTTCTAGTTGTTGCACGAAACACATACTATATTTTGATGTCTTCTCACGAATCATAGTACTATGATCCTCCACAACAGGGAGTTCTCAAATCAAGGGTGGACCTTACATACCAATTCATGTAATATTATTATTGATTTGCTACTATATGTGATCTATTCCTCATTGTTAGTGAAATGATAATAGATCTTTTTCACAAGTAGTGAACTTCTTGAATCTTCATTGAATTTCTCAGAATATAGTAGAACATTAATATCTATTATGCGGGATGTATAATTTAATTGATGGATGTTTGGTAATTAATTTTCAGGTTTATGAAAAAGGCTTCTTAAAAATCCAAGAAGATTTTAAGGAAGACAAATCCATGGCCAATCCATGGAGACTATGTAGTATTCAGCAAGTGGAAGAGCTAAGATCGGTGATAAGAATAGTGCCCATATTGTCAAGCACCATCAACCTTCTTGTGTGTATCGCTAGATAAACACATTCTTTGTTCTACAGGCCCTCGCTTTTACACAGAGTCAGTGTCAAATTGTCCCTCACTATATTATCGGTGACCTTTGTCACATATATAGAAACGAAGTGACAGACCGTGGCATGAAGCTGTGATTTCATGGAGAAACTGGAGGACGTGATTTTGATGTTTTCATAATGGCTTGTCCCTTAGTATTATGTGGTCAGTGCAGTAGAGGAATTTAGTGAAATTAGACAAATCGAATTTATGTATAGTCAATTCCTTGACAAGTTTCACAGGTGCATTCTTCTTCTTATCCCTGGGTCTAGGAAATTATCTCAACAACTTCAACTCCATTTATTAGGGAGATAACAACAATAATATTTTTTTTCTTTATATTTGGTAAATTTTGTGTAAATTATAATGAAATTGTATCCATTTAATAGGGAGATTTCATTGGAGGAACATACTACCTTTTAGTCAAGGTCACGTGGTTTCTTAAGGAGAAAAATGTTTACAATCAACACTCTATTGAAAAATAATGTAACATGTGTAGATCAGAGCATTGTTATTCTTGACAGTGGATCATCCTTTTTATATTTTTAAACCTCAAGTATTAAGGAATGATCCTTGATATTATGGAAAACCAAGTACATGGTGATGATACCTTTAGCTGATTTTACTTGTAAGGTTCTTTGCACTAAATTGAAGTGGTAAAATGTAGAGGAGCATTTCAAGTGCATTTTACAAGATTCAAATGATATTAAACACATGTTTTAGGGGAAATATGGCAAGATTTGTATTTTTGTATTCCCTTAGTATCACCAACACTATATTATGCAACACCGAGAATTTCTATTAATGTGGGCAAGGAGGTTATTGACATTATTGTCTATAAGTATGCTTTAGGGTTATTTAAATTTTGTCTATAGGTTTGCTTTGGGGTCAAGGTCTATTTAATTGTATTCAATATTCATTATTATATAATGTACATAGTTGCAAATAAATGAACATTTTGTCCCCCCCAATCGGGGTGACCATAAGGTAAGAGGAAGAATTAGACCACACTCCCTCCTCTCGATAAATGAGCAGGTTTTACCAAATTCGAGGAGTTGGCCAACTTTGGGCATGAGGGACTAGCTCGAATGGTAAGGAACACAAGATGGTGAAATTATGGGTTTGAATTTCCTATGTAAATGGAGAAAGCCACACACAGAGTGCTCTAAGCATCAAACAGAGAATAAACGACCTCTTTCTCCCTTGGAGATTGCCATTTTTAATACCCCAGTTGAAGATCTTTAGCACTGTTGCAGAGAAGGAAACAATTATCGCTCGCAAGGACTCAACATTGTATCTTGGGATTTTTTCTCAATTGGGAGAGGACTAGGTCTAACAAAGGTCTCTTGCGTATTCATTACTATGCAGCAGACCATCGAATTAGGTATGTTGTTTATCTTTCCTATATTCTCAGGTTCTTTGTTTTAACTAATTTACCCCCAGGGAATTCAACTGTCTTTTCTTTAATCACTTCAGTCATTGGGATTTGGAACATAGCATGGCCATTGGGTGTGAAAGCCCGGGGAGCATGCATCAGGGAAAATTATTTTGGGTTTTATCCTTCAGGAAACCTCGAAGTTTAAAGAGTAACATGTTGCATGGGTTTTAGTTCTCATATATAATTGATTTGTCTAGCCCCTCACAAAGACTTGAAATTTAATCTCAGCTTCTTTTAGTAACCATCCATCTTCTCTTTGTTTGTTTTAATCTCAGTATTGATTTGTTGGGTAACATTGGTCTTATTATAGTGAAGTGGGGGCACAATTCCTGTCAACACCATCCACTTTGGAACGTCTAGGGTTGTTGGTTAGGTACGAATTTCCATACTTATCACTCATCCTTGCATTATTACATCTCTTCACAATTTTAGCAAGCGAAATTATCTTCTTGGTTTAGGTACCCTTCAGCTCGACAATGCAACTCTTATTTCTCAAAGGCCCTCCTGCGAACCTTATACAAAGGGAATCAAAAATCGTTTTATGAATCGCTCCCTTAAACATCTTATGAGTCGACAAGCCATCGACATTGCAAAGTAACCATTAAAGAGGGGCATGTCTATCAACCTACTCAAGACACAATGACAAGAATTAATACATGCAGTTAGAGTCGAGCCACTACCACTCAAGGTGCATGCAGGCGCGAGAGGGGAATAGGTAGGGGTCGTGGAGGAACTTGAACACACACACGAGGTCTGGAATATGTGTACCTTGAGTCCTCCATAGCCATTTCTAGAGAGATAATGTGAGTTATGGAGCAAAAATTAGTGGTTAAATAAGGTCAACCCACAAATGAAGGTTTGATTGTAGAATTTGGTCCAATTGCACTTAACTCGGGTCATACACGTAACAGAAGGATAATATACATGCAAATCTTACAATTGTACTGGTAGATGAAAGTCATTATGATGAAAATCCTTGATGAAGGGCGAGAAGAGAGAAATTATTCATTGGATCAGTTGGTAGATCTCCGCCATGAGCAGCGTAATGCCCACATTCAGCTATTCCACATGGATACTAGACTAGCTAAGATTGAGGTATATATTCATTGCATCTCGCCTACATCTCCACCAGGATCCAACACCAAGAACCCGACACCATTTGACTCCTCAGACTAGAATTTGTGATACATGTTTATGTTGTTCCACCAAGATCCAACACCAAGGACCTAGCACCAGTTGACTCCTCAAACTAGAATTTGTGATACATGTTTATGTCATTAAGTTTCTTGTTAGTTTCCTGTTTTGTTGAAGTATTAGATATTGTAGTATTGTTGATATTACTTAAATATTTCAAATTTTGGACTACTTATTCTAAGTTTTTATGGCCAATAGACATGTTTTCCCAATCAAGTAGCTTGAGGCCACCTTAACTAGATTTTCGGAAACTATGTATTATTTTTTAGGAAAGTAATGAGAAAAGTTTCATCGGCTTACAAAAAAAATGAACATGTTATCTCATGCATGATGTATTATGATAAGGGGGTTTACATGTTTATTTTCCAATGTTACACCTACCATTAAATGTTGAATGCAATTCTTTTATATTACATATTAGGTATGTTAGAGTGTATTGTCGTTGCAAATACTATGTTTGTTGTAAAAATCCTTATTCCTTATTTCAGGAGTTAGCGATTAAAATATCTTCTACTTATTATTAATAAATCAAGTTTACATGCTAAAATATAAGACAAGTGTACTCCATTTATGGAAATATGGAAGATAATTTTAGAAACCAATATGCATGTACTTTTTTAGTTGTTTACCTTATTTGTTGTTATATTTAATGGTAGAGAAAGAATATTTTGAATACATAAATCATTGTAGTATGTTGTTCTTAAAAATATGATGCATTTTAATAAACTTTTTTATAGATTATACGTGAACTATAAAGAAATATATGTGAACTTTCATTCACGTTAAAATAAATAATATTGATGCATTAGATATTCTCTCAACTATATTTATTGTAAATATCAAGGCCTTAGCCAACGTATGGACATCTCATTGTGTTACATGATTTATCATTTTATTAAGTAAAAAAATTCAACTATATCTATTACAAAGATCAAGACCTTAGCCAAAGTATGAAGAGATCTCATTGTGATACAAAGGTTTCTCTTTTTATTAAGTAAAAAAAGAATTTCACATATCAATTTTATTTTTTGAAAAGGAGACATTCAATCAATTTAGGTAATGAAGGTGAAGTAAAGCATAGATGAGGGATATTTCATTTTTTGTTTTGATTTAACGATTAATAATAAGTAAATAATATAAAATGTCAATTAATTTATGCATTTTTACTTTTAAATATCACGGTTCTAGAGATCTTACTCTTTAGATTGATAGAGAGTTCCATCTTTTCGATATTGAGATCATAGAATTCAACTATATTTATCGCAAATATCAAGAACTTAGCCAAAGTATGAAGAGATCTCATTTTCTTACAAATATTTCTCCTTTTATTAAGTAAAAAAGGAATTTCACATATTAATGTTTTTTGAAATGGAGACATTCATTGGGTTTAGGTAATGAAGGTGATGTAAAGAATTGATGAGGGATATTTCATTTTGGGTTTTGATTTTAGCGATTAATAAAAAGTAAAAGATAGAAAATATGTATTAATTTTCTGTATTTTTACTCTTAAATATCACACTTCTTCACATCTTGTTCTTTATATTGGTAGAGAGTTCCATCTTTTGGCTATTGAGATCATAGATGTTGGAAAAGTTTAATTTAAGTGTTTTTGCAATGTGACCCTGCAACTTTACAATATGATTTAACAACTTCTATTTTTTTATAAGAATGAGACTAAGGTAAGTTAAAACATCAAAAATATATTCACTTGGTGGAAGTTCTAGATCAATTTGGGAAATGATTTCCAATGCTTGGCATTCCATATAAACTAATTGCCTCAATAAGCATAACTTTCTTAAGTTGCTTTCACAAATCGTTGAGAGCATATTTAGTATCCAATGCTACAAACTATTAATTATATTAATTTATGTTAGTAAAAAACTTAAATATTCCATTCAAAAACTCCATAAAACTATTAATTTTATCAATACACCAATTTATAAAATGTTATTAGTTAAAATCCAAATCACTGTAGTTAAAGGATCTTAACTCGAGTGGTTTGGTGAACAATTCTCCAAAGACATGTTGTAACTAGCTTGTTTGTGGTATTTATGAAATAGTTCTATCAGGTGTAATAGTGGAAACCGATAAGAATTTTGGTGAAATTCCCATTCTGATTAAATAAAATCCAAATCACTATAATAAAATGGCATTGACATAAAATTGAAATATTTAGAGATGAATTATCAAATGTTGGCACTTTAATTTTAATTTATATCTTGAGAATCTAAAACACAGTTTGTTACATCTATGGGCGTTTGTCACAAATAATTGTGTGCCAACCGACTTTTCAATGATAAAGGAGACATTTTTAGAGAGGTTCTCTGCCCCACCTCTTTTTGCAAGGATAGGGGTGATATCGTAAGTTGAGACCCAATTGGAGAAATCAATGGTGCCATGTCTACCAGGATGTGAGTGGTGTCTCTGTTGTGTTGAAACAAAATGGTTTGAAATAAAGATGAAGGTTCTAGCTAGGGCATTGTCATAGATGATTGAAAAAAAAATGGCAATTAAAATTATTTTAGTTTCACTCAAATATGTAAAATTTACTATTTTAATTATTTTAAAGGTATTTATGTTTATATTGTAAAAATGTTTTTTTATCAAACTAGTATTTCTATATGTGTTAATGTGCAAAAATGGACTCTCTCTCTCTCACTTTGTCTCTTTCCTTGGATTTTTATATTGTGTGCATCCTTTTTTTTTTTTTGTATGACGATATTTTTATTTTTTATTGTGTTTATGGTCACATGTTCAAATCCAAAGGGGTAGAGAATATGCACCTCAACTTTGAGCATGAGCGACTAACTCGAATGGTAAGGAATGCAGGATGGTGCAATTATGGTTTTTAATCGCCTATGTAAATAGAGCAAGCCATTCACTGAGTGCTCTAAGCATCAAACAAAGAAGAAACAACCTCTTTCTCCCTTGGAGATTGCAATTTTTCAATACCCTAGTTGGAGATCTTTAACACTCTTGCAGAGAAGGAAACAATTATCACTCGCATGGACTCAACGTTATACCTTGGGAATTTTTCTCAATTTGGAGAAGACTGGGTCTAACATAGGTCTCACTCATCTTCATTACTATGTGGCAGACCATTAAATTGGGTATGTTGTTTCTCTTTCCTATCTTCTCAAGTTCTTGGTTTTAACTAATTTACCCCAGGGAAATCGACTGTATTTTCTTTAATCCTTTTGGTCATTTGGATTTGGCACATAGCATGGCCACTTGGTGTGAAATCCCAGGGAGTGTGCATCAAGGAAAAGAATTTTTGGTTTGTATCCTTCAGGAAACCTCAAAGTTTAAAGAGTGGCATGTTGCTTGGTCTTTGGTTCTCATATATAATTGATCTATCTAGCTCCTCGTAGAGACCTTGGAATTTCATCTCAGGCTCTTTTGGTAACATCCATTTGCTCTTTTCTTTGTTTTAATCTCAGTATTGATTTGTTGGGTAACATTTGTCTTATTGTAGTGATGTGAGGGAAAAATTCCTATCAACACCATCCACTTTGGAATGCATGGGATTGTTGGTTAGGTATGAATTTCCATGCTTATCACTCATCTTCACATTGTTACATCTCTCCACAAGTTTGGCAGACATAATTCTCTTTTTGGTTTATGTACCCTTCAGCTCGACAATGCAACTGTTATCGCTCAAAGGCCTTCCTAGGAACCTTACACAAAGGGAATCAACAATCATTTTATGAATTTCTCCCTCAAACAACTTACGAGCTGACAAGCCATAGGCATTGCAAAGTAACCATTAAAGAGGGCTAGGTCTATCAATTTGCTCAAGACACAATGGCAAGAATTAATACATGCAGTCAAAGTCAACCCACTACCACTTGGGATGCACATGGGTGTGTAAGGGGAAGAGGTAAGGGTCATGGAGGAACTTCGATACACACATGAGGTCTGGAATTTGTGTACCTTGAGTCCTCCACAACCATTTTTAGAGAGAGAATGTGAGTCCTGGAGCAAACAGTAGTGGTCAGAGAAGGTCAACCCACTAATGAAGATTTGATTGTAGAATTTGGTCCAATTTCCCTTAACCTGGGTCATACACGCAACAGAAGGAGACTATACATGCAGACCTTACACTTGTACTGGTAGATGAAAGTCATTATGCTAAAAATTCTTGATGAAGGGCAGGAAGAGAGAAATTATTCATTGGATTGGTTGGTAGATCTCTGCCATGAGTAGCGTAATTCCCACATTCAATTGTTCTAGATGGATACTAGACTAGCTAAGATTGAGTTACATATTCCTTGCATCTCTCCTACAACTCCACTAGGATCCAACACCAAGGATCCTGCGCTAGTTGACTCCTCAGACTAGAATTTGTGATACATGTTTATGTTGTTAAGTTTTTGGTTAGTTTCTTATTTTGTTGAAGTATTATATATTGTAGTACCATTGATATTTCTTAAATATTTCAAATTTTGGACTACTTATTCTAAGTTTTGGTGGCCAACGGACATGTTTTCCCAATCAAGTAGCTTGAGGCCACCTTAACTAGCTTTTCGGAAACTATGTATTATTTTTTAGGAAAGTAATGAGAAAAGTTTGATCGGCTTACAAAAAAATGAACATGTTATCTCATGCGCAATGTATTGTGATAAGGGGGTTTACATATTTATTTTCCAATGTTACACCTACCATGAATGTTGAATGAAATTATTTTATATTGCATATTAGGTATGTTATAGTGCATTGTGGTTGCAAATACTATGTTTGTTGCAAAACTCCTCATTCCTTATTTAAGGAGTTAGCAATTAAAATATCTTCTACTTGTTATTAATAAATCAAGTTTACATGCTAAAATATAAGACAAGTGTGCTCCATTTATGGAAATATGGAAGATAATTTTAGAAACCAATGTGCATGTACTTTTTTAGTTGTTTACCTTATTTGTTGTCATCTTTAATGGTAGAGAGGGAATCTTTTGAATACATAAATCATTGTAGTATGTTGTTCTTAAAAATATGATGCAATTTAATAAAAAAAATTATAGATTATACATGAACTATAAATAAATATATGTGAACTTTCATTTACATTAAAAGAAATAACATTGATGCATTAGATATTCTCTCAACTATATTTATTGCAAATATCAAGGCCTTAGTCAAAGTATGAACATCTCAATGTGTTACAAGATATCTCTTTTATTAAGTAAAAAAATTCAACTATATTTGTTACAAAGATCAAGACCCTAGCCAAAGTATGAAGAGATCTTATTGTGTTACAAAGATTTCTCTTTTTATTAAGTAAAACAAGAATTTCACATATCAATTTTTTTTTGAAAAGGAGACATTCAATCGGTTTAGGTAATGAAGGTGAAGTAAATAATAGAAAATAGTAGAAAATATATATTAATTGTCTGCATTTTTACTCTTAAATATCACACTTCTAGAGAGCTTACTCTTTAGATTGATAGAGAGTTCCATCTTTTGGATATTGAGATCATAGAATTCAACTATATTTATCGCAAAGATCAAGAACTTAGCCAAAGTATGAAGATATCTCATTTTCTTACAAAGATTTCTCCTTTTATTAAGTAAAAAAAGAATTTCGCATATTAATGTTTTTTGAAATGGAGACATTCATTGGGTTTACGTAATGAAGGTGATGTAAAGCATTGATGAGGAATATTTCATTTTGGGTTTTGATTTTAGCGATTAATAATAAGTAAAAGATAGAAAATAGATATTAATATTCTACATTTTTACTCTTAAATATCAAACTTCTTCACATCTTGTTCTTTAGATTGGTAGAGAGTTCCATATTTTGGATATTGAGATCATAGATGTTGGAAAAGTTTAATTTGAGTGTTTTTGCAATGTGACTCTGCAACTTTACAATATGATTTAACAACTTCCATTTTTTATAAGAATGGGACTAAGGTAAGTTAAAAAATTAAAAATATATTAACTGGGTAGACGTTCTAGATCAATTTGGGAAATTATTTCCAATTCTTGGCATTCCATTTAAACTAATTACCTCAATGAGCATAACTTTCTTAAGTTGCTTACGCAAATCCATGAGAGCATATTTAATATCCAATGCTACAAACTCTTCACTATCTTTATTTATGTTAATAAAAAACTTAAATATTCCATTCAAAAAATCCATAAAAACTATTAAATTTATCAATACAACAATTTATAAAATGTTATTAGTTAAAATCCAAATCATTGTAGTCAAATGATCTTAGCTTGAGTGGTTTGGTGAACAATTCTCCAGAGACATGTTATAACTAGCTTATTTGTGGTATTTATGAAATGGTTGTATCATGTTTAATAGTGGAAACCGACATGAATTTTGGGGAAATTCTCATTCCGATTAAAAAAAATCTAACTCATTATAATAAAATGACATTGACATAAAAGTGACATAAAATTGAGATATTTAGAGATGAATTATGAAATGTTGGCACTTTAATTTTAATTTATATCTTGAGAATCTAAAACACGGTTTGTTAGATCTATGGGCGTTAGTCACAAATAATTGTGTGCCAACCGACTTTTCAATGATAAAGGAGACATTTTTAGAGAGGTTTTTGCCCCCACCTCTTTTTGTAAGGATGGGAGCAATATCATAAGTTGAGACCCAATTGGAGAAATCAATGGTGCCATGTCCACTAGGATGTGAGTGGTGTCTCTATTGTGTTGAAACAAAATGGTTTGAAAAAAAGATGAAGGTTCTAACTAGGGCATTGTCATAGATGCAAGGCAAGTGATTGAAAAGAAATTGACAATTAAAATTATTTTAGTTTCACTCAAATATGTAAAAGTTACTATTTTGATTATTTTAAAGGTATTTATGTTTATATTGTAAAAATATTTTTTTTATCAAAATAGTATATCTATAATATTTCTATATGTGTTTATGTACAAAATTGGGATCTCTCCCTCTGGGGATTTTTATATTGTATGTATCCATTTTTTTATAGTTTGTATGAAGATATTTTTAGTTTTTATTGTGTTTATGGTCACATGTTCAGATCCAAAGGGGTAGAATATAAGCACCTTCATAATGTATGTCAAAACATTGGGAGAAAGGAGGTCCTCTCGCAATTAAATAGGTCCCATAAACCAATTTGATGTCTAATTTTACCCTTAGATACTTATTAATATTTAATATATGTATTATTTGTATTTATATTGACACTCATATACAATGATAATATTGTCTATATGACAAGTTTTCATGTGACCCCACATTTTTGTTATATATAACAATTAATTATATCACCTATATTAGTCAATCAGTTGCAGAGATACATAAATAGCATTTATCACATATGCAAATTTCTCTCATCAACACAAATATGAAGGACTTTTAACAAATAAAAATAAATAAATATACAAATGCTTCTTTAATTCAGTTGTTAGGAAAATACCATAACATATGATTAAATTGCATACACTTCAATGTCTTTTTTTTTATATTATTTAGAAATAATTTTGTTTGAATCAATATAATTTTAAGCATAGTAAGTTAAGATTTAAAATAATATTTAAAATAAATACATTAATTTTAAATATTATACTAAATAATTACTATTTTTAATTAAAAGAATTAAATAAAAACTTTAAAAATAACTTCAAATATACCCCAAAAATTATTCAATAAATGGTATGTAATTTTCCTTAAAATTCTTCCTATAGTACCAATTTATTTTCATGAAAAGGAAAAATCATTTTTTATTTCAAATTTTACTACATCTTTATTTATAATTTAATTTATAGATACTCTTTTCGTTATTTTTAGTTATATTCATTTAAAATAATAATTTAATTTTAAATAACAATTTAATTAAATTAATCTTTTATTAAAATTTAACAATATTAATGAACTATGTGTATTATTTCTGAGATGCGGGTGATTGAGATGGCCTTAAATTCGATGGGACTGGGGTGGGGTGAGAAGGGCCGCCACCTGCCCACCCTCTACAACAAAGTTAATAACTAGTTGATGGATGATCATCGGTATGTGGGTATCGCTGCGTTTAAGGGATTTACTGCAGGCGACTTTGTTATGTCTTTCACCTCTGCACGCTCTGATATGTTCGGGATCTCGACACTCATGAATTCCATAGTAATAGCGGCAGCGTTTCGAGGCAGGGGAGAGGGTAATAAATCTAGCCTCCGCCATGGGATCGTTCTGGAGCCTATTATGTTATGTTGGTTGGGTGATGGCCTGGTGAATGCTGGCTCAAGCGGCCTGATAGGTGCAACGAAGTTGGGTTCCTGCTCTGATAGACCTGCAGAGCTGCCTCAGCCAGTTCCTTGGATTCTCTCTAAGGCTTTGGGCTCTCGTTTGTTTGTTCGCTTGATCAACCTGTGTCCTGCTTCTTTGGTTGCTTGATCTTGTTCCCACAAAGACGTTGCTGCTTTCGTCATGCCACATCTTCGCCATAGGATGAGAAGCCGCAGAGACAACCCTCAATGGGCGCCCTCTAGCCCGTCCTCCAATTCACCCTCCAGCGACTTCATTTCTGGCCATTACCCTCGCACTCGCAGTGGGAGAGGCCGTTTTCTTCTGCCCAACCAATACCTTGAGCCCAGTCCTCCAGACTCCTCGTCCTCTCCCTCATTCGGCTCTGTGATTTTTACTTTCAATTGCACCCTGAATCGTCCCAGGATTATTGCTCATGTTTCAGTGCTCTTTCTCGAGGAAGCCGAGGAGGTGGGAGAGTTCAACTCTCATCAGGTGGGCCCTGGCTCAGTCTTTGTGCCGAATCCTTGCTCTCCGTGAGCTCTAGAGGTTCCTGCCAGCAATGTTATTGATATGGTGATGGAGCCAGCGGCCCCGGGTCCGTCTGTGAACGATGTTGCTCGTGCTTAGGATCCGTCTGACGTTGGCTAGTGCAGAATCATGGAGGAGCC
>APFE030901455.1:0-12406 GCA_000404065.3 Pinus taeda | reverse complement strand
ACAAGAACAGGTTGCAGACATCTTGACAAAGCCACTGGACCAGAAAAGCTTTGAATTTTTGAGGAAGTGTCTGGGTATGACCGAATGCCCAGCAGTTGAAATTAAAGGGGAGTGTCGAAAATATATAATTCCAACTGCCCGCGCAGTCAGCAGTCAACAGGGCAGAAAACCACGCGGTAAATCAAAACCAGCCGGTCTCATATCGCACCACCCTTCAGCGCAAGGTAGTTTCCGTGCAACGAGCTCTGATGCAATTGGGAGCTGACAACTGTCCAGCAAGTGATGCTGGCCTGACATCAGCAAGTCACATCCATCGGAAGGTATCTTGCACCCAACTAACCTTGTCCGATATCCGTCTGATCATGAGGGTTCACTCTCCGCCGTTCGATCTCCTGGAAGCTGTCCGCCGGTTAAAAGTTCTCATAGTACGCATACGAGGCCTGTTAAAACTTAATTAGGCGTGGACCATCCCATACGCCATAATAATGATACGGGTAAGGTCTTTAATATATCTACGGCGAAGTTAATATAAAGTATGGGCGTAAGTTTTTTTATGTATGTTTTAATATAAGCGTTGACCCAAAGTTTTTGTTATGTAAAAAAAAAACCACGGGGATTGAAAAACATATGTGTAATGGCGCATTGTAAAAAAAAAATGAAATGTGTTGTGTGAAGTTTTAATTTTTTGCAGCAGCAAATGTAAAACACAGAGGGTCCGCAGCACCCGTGAAAAAAAACCAGAGCGTAAATATTTTATGGCAAGGGGATTTTATGCAGCAGGGTAATGTTTTGGATTGTAATGTAAAAAATTGCACAGCAGTGCAGGAGGAGAAGTGAATGAAAAATCAGTGGATTGTTTTGTTCCAAATCCATGAGTTGTTTCACACAAGTGAAAAGGTAAATCTGTAACTCCCTGTAAATTTTGTTTTTCACACAGCAGTGAATGTAAATGAAATATTTACACACAGTGGTGTAAAATTTCATAGGAGGCAGAGTAACTTAGGTAAAAATGTTTTGGTGAATCCCTCTGAGTGAAAGAGGATGAATATGTAAATGTTTTTGTTTAATGAATGGAAATTTTATGGTGGTGAAATACTGTCCTGTGCAATTGTTTTTAAAAGACTTCTCTGTGTAAAAGATCTTGGAGCAAAGGAAACAGAGCATAGTCTCTGTGTTTTATATTGTATGGTTTTGGTATTTTCCCATCCCAAACATAAAAGCAAAAAAATTCCCAACAATGAGCAGCTACAGGCTCTGCCCTTTCTGGAAGAGGTCGAGTGAAACCTCCCATCCCAAGAGGAGGACAACATCTCATCATTTGGGTAATCGACGAGTATTTTCCTTCAGACAGAGGTGTCCATAACCTACGTCTATTCTCTCAGAACGGAACTAAGTTTGTTCGACAAAGGGATGGATTACCACAAGCTCATGTGCATCATGGGTGAAAGAATCCCTGGAAAAATCTTAAACAGGTGCCCCTCCCATCCAATTTAATGGGGAGGGGTGTTCCCCCTCCATTTAATGACGTCGATTTCTGTGCAAATACTAGTTATAGTTATATTAATGTGTGCAAATACTAGTGATATTAATGTGATTACAACTCGAATAATGAAAATACTGTTGTGTGGATACGCTGTAATTGGAAAGCACTCTTATAGGAGTCCAGCAAAAAACTACGCTAAGATCTAATCTAAGAAATTTGCCCACTCTTATAGGAGTCCAGCAAAAACATAGGAAAACTACGCTAAGATCTGATCTAAGAAATTTACTTTAAGATCTAACGTAGGAAAATTTTAAACATATTAGTACGACGCCAAGTTTCACAGAAGTTCCTTGTAAGATTTAGGGGATCCGTGAGAGAGCAGACGACTGCAAGTGAACAACAGGCAGATTGATAATTCCATTAACAATAAAACACATGCAGCTCTCCCTGCAATCCACCTCCAGTTATGAGCCACAAAATTGAGGAGTCCTAGCTGTTCGCCTCGGCCGCCACTAGTAACATCACTAAACTGTTGAAAGCATATGCGGAGCAGAAGGATGATGTTTGCTGCGGAGACAACCACAGAGAGACGGACTGCACTTTTCCAGATCTGCCCCAATA
Organism: Pinus taeda; assembly: GCA_000404065.3. NCBI lineage: Eukaryota > Viridiplantae > Streptophyta > Pinopsida > Pinales > Pinaceae > Pinus > Pinus taeda. The sequence continues at coordinate 10,302 of APFE030901455.1, read as the reverse complement.
GGATTTTGAATGGAGAGATGATGTAATGTAAATATAAACAGTTTGATTCGGTCAAATAAATGTATTATGAAATCTATAATGAAAGGAAAAAGTATCTAAGTCAAACTAATTTAATTTAGAATCCATTCTCTTTTCAAATTTAGAATCCATTCTCTTTTCAAATTTAGTAAATCTAAATTTAAAATAGGTCTAAATTAATATATTATATTTCAACAATAATTTTATACAAATTACCACACCAAAATATAAACCTCCATAATTAACATTAAAGAATAAAATATAACAAATACTTGATAACAAATATATTAATAACATTACACAACACCATAACCATCCATGGTCAGCATTAAAGAATAAGATAAAACAAATATAACAAATACATTCATAACACTGTTTGGTACAGGGGTGTGATACTTCTGAAAAGGAAGATATCTAAACTTATAACGGGGAACGAGGGAACCGCTCCAAAAAAAATAGATAGAAACAAGTGGAGGAAATTTTAGACATATTTAGGAGAAGCGGGAGCGAACAACACACAGATTCATAATCCCATGAGCACACTGTAACGGCCACGGCCATCAGTGTAAAAGTCAAACGAAGATATAAACTTATAACTCGAAAATAAAGTATTGCTGCAAAGAACTGACCATAGTCATGGTACCGTGAGAAGCTACACAGAAGTTCCTCGGAAGATTTAGGGAATGCGGGAGAAGAGCTGACGACTGCAAGTGAACAACAGGCAGACTGACAACCCCATTAGCATTAAAACAAATGCACCTCTCCCTGCGACCCACCTCCATTTCTCAACCACAGAATTGAGGAGTCGACGTTCACCTCTCCCGCCATCCGGAAGATCATTAAACTGTTGAACGAATATGCGGAGGAGGAGGAAGATGGTTACTGTGGATACAACTCCGGAGAGAAAGACTAGACTGCCCCAAACCTCTGACCCAACAGGACCCTGAACAGAGAAGACAGCCGTGAGAATCACCCCATGACTGGTCAGGTACACATTTATCAAGTATTTTATCCAGCTGCACATATGGGTACCAGGTTCTTGACGCATAACATTAATTTGCGGGCGAACAGGAATCGCAATAATAATGATAATATGGTCTTCAATTGTCAAGGAAACCCTGTTGCTGCTGCTGTTGGGTTGATACTCCATCAGAAATCTGATTCTTCAAGGCAAGAATACAATTAGGAGAGTTTTTTTTTTGACAAAGATTAAGCTATATAAATTAAAGAGGAGTATTAGAATTAGTTTTTATTTTCCCCGAATTAAAACTGAATCCGAAGAAACCTGAACCCCAATGGAATAGATAGAATGGCAGCGAATTCGATAGACACCTAAATCTGAGTTTAAATAGGATAAATGGACAAAACCTAGTACAACAATAAAGAATAAGTGCAGAAACTTACAGTGATTGACAGGCGCTCCAAAATTTAAATGTCTCCAATAGCAAACTCTGGGAAAAAGGAAAAAATTATTTCAGATAAATGTCATTGAAATTAATGAAATTTCGAACTATGATGAATCCTGTAAAAGCCCACAAAAGACGATTATGAATTAAATACAACATAATGTTTAACCCACAGAAAGAAGGAGAAGATATGAGTATGTGAATTACCTTTCAAATTGCTATTATGTTCAGCAAGTGGCCCAGCCTTACAACTGAATCCGAATAGAGCTAGGAATGTAAGGAATCAGAAGAAAAAAAATGGAATGCATGCAGTAAATGAAATGGCGAGGAAGGCAGATTATAAAGATACGCGGGGGTATAGCTGCGGACGGGGGCCTGACCCTGGGCGGGCGTATAGCTGCGGGCGGGGGCCTGACCCTCGGCGGGCGTATAGCTGCGAGGGGTGAGGTTGCGCGAAGTTGCAAATCACAATTTTGAAAGAGACAGGAGGAACGCACCGTCCATATAAACATCTTTTTGAAGGGATTGATAGAGAAAGGAGGGAACAACCGTCCATACATACATATTTTTCAAGTCGTTGATAGAGAAAGGAGATACTTACCGTCCACATGCACATCTTTTTGCAAGTGGTTGATGGAGAAAGGAGAAGCTCACGAAGTTGATTAACGTGATCGTAGTTTCAGTTTATCGAAGGGCGAAGCTACTTTGTCAATCAAGCTACATGGTCTACAAATGACGCAATTTACAATCAGGTTAAGCTAATGGCTCGCCTTCACCGGTCGAGGTGAACGTAAAGTAGAACGCTATTGTGCAGTTGTCTACTTTCTTTAGAATACACGTGGGAGCTTATGCAATCACATCAGTGCGTGTCTAATAGTATTTAACATTAACGTGGAGAGCCCATGGGCATTTGCGGAGGTAAAGCTATCCTCATGGATCTGGATCTTCATTGGTCAAATGTGAACAAACAGGTTGGTGGTTCATCCATGCGGGTGCATATAAAGGGGACAGCCCCTGGGCCCTTTGAGGAATCCTAAGCGTTATAGTTTCCTCATCACATACAAGTTTAACTGAACACCTCGGCCCTTTCCGCATTCCTTGGTTCGTATAAGTTTTCTATCCCATGATTAGATATCTCATTAAAAAATAAAGGCGTTTTCTACGGATGCCACAAATTCACTTGGATGGCGCCTAAATTCGCTTGCCGCCAGGTTTTGATGGTAGTTTTTTTTGTTGGAATGGTGCAAACAAATTGAAAAAATTAGATTGATGGAGTGTTTGAATTATTTTTTGATAGCAGAAATGAATTTTCATTAAGAATCAGTAGGAATTCAAAATCTTGATGTTTGACAACTATAACTCATATTTTCACAAATATCTGCAGAAATTTGTTATAATCTAGCTAGTATTTCCATTATTTTCTAGACTAATCTATAGGTTTTTTTAAGAGTATATGAAAATGAAATAATTGTTAGGGGATTGGAATATTTAACTTTTATGAAGTATTTTAAAATAATTTTGAATGTAAAAATTGAGCTTTATTTTTAAAATTGTTATATTTTTTTAAAGATTAAAATTTAAAAAATGCCATAGAAACAAAGGTTACATTCTTAGGTTAAATATAGCTTAATTAAACTAAAAATTAATAAAGTAAAATTTTATCAACAAAATAAAACAACTATAAAATATTGTATTGTTAAATATAATCATCAGAGATTAAGAAACTAATATTGTTATATTACTATATGTTTTATATTTTTATTAAATAATATTTATGGTGTTTTATTTTTTGTTAATATATAAATTTTTTATAATTAAATTAATTAAAATATTTTTAATATAGTAATAAGTCATCCTTAAAATTGAAAATTATGGATGAAAAACTTATAATTTATAAATGGAAATAATGAAAAAACAAGGAATATTAAATTAAATATAAAATAACACTAAAATAAAAAAATTAGTAAGTAATGTAAATTTATGAAACAATCCATAATAAAACCTCAACTTATCACCTTACAAATAAATAAATTTAAATAATAAAAATAAATTACAAAAATTGAATTTTTAATGTTAAACCATTGATATGTGGTAAAAAAAAATTGGTCAAAAACAAACTAATTTGCACTCAAAGCAAAAGTAATATCATCCCTGGTATAATAAGTGATACGAAATGGTTTATAGTGTTTTTGGGAATATGATATTGACACGCTATGGTATTGTAACAAAATCTATGTACAAATTAAGAATCTTCAAGGTAGAGTGGAGGTAAATCTCCATGAATAAAAATTTTGTTCCATCTTTTTTCAAATGTATGTATGTTTAACCTATATTTTAATTATTTGTGGTGATAAGTGTGTCCATTTTGGAATAAGACAAAGCTTTAATTTAATTATCAATAATTATTAAGTGCATGGCATGGAGTTAACTCTATAATATTCTTAGTATTTTATGCAAATTAAAGGTTGAGATTTATCTCCAAAGTAATTATGTTATTTTTGTTTTCTTAATTAAATTGATTAATTAAAAAAGTTTTCATCTCATCAAGTGTCATATGAAGTTAGTTATGGTTAATCTATAGAATTCATGTAACCTAGGGGTTTTTCATTGAATTCATTTATGCATTCAAAAAAATATTTTAAACAATAACAAAAATCACAATCTTGCTTGAAATTGTATTCCAAATTCTAGTTTATCACTATTGTAACTCCTTGACATGACTAAGATTGTAAAAAAGTATAACTAGGCATATAGCCCATGGTTCAGAAAAGAAGAATAAACAAAATCCAATATAGTAGTAATTTCCTAGATCGCTAATAAAACCTAGTCAAGCATCCCAACAAATCTATTGACTTTCTTAGGTAGGGTTATTAATTTATTCCCTTCAAAGCCTTACAAAGCCAAGTTAGTGTGTGTTCTTCTTGCTTGACTTGTTTCCATGCTTGTTATCTTCGGTCCCTTCTTGCTTGAGTTGCTTGCTTGAAATAAAGTCCTTTTATTTCATCCCATTTGCATGCTTCATCTTGGTCTTCTTGCCTGCCACGATAATGTTGGAAATATTAATCTTAACTACCATAGTTGATACACTGACAACAACCATATTTGTGGGACGCCTCAACTATAGCTTGCGATTTTGTTTGCAGGCGGAAGGACTGAAGCTCTGAGCAGAAGTACAAGTTGACCATTCTGCAACACATCAGATAGTTAAAGCACTAAATACAGAGTTGGTAAAATGTATGTTCAAACATTTACTATGCAACTCTTACTTGCAGTCTGCAACCTCTACAAGTTAAGAAAATCCCTCCAAAATCCCTCATTTTGTCTAATCACCTATCCCATGTCTTAAATATTTTCTCTTTCATGAATTAATGAGTCAAAGTTGTATGTTCAGATAAATATAAATGTAAGCGTAAATCACAGTAAGATCTTTTGTTTTACTTGGACCTGTAGCCTCCATTTACCAAGCAAATGTATTTTCATATCTTTTATATCATAATATAAAGTATGGATTGTTGCAATATGGTTTTAGACTTTCACGAGTAGATTTATGGCAACCATATTGTTTTACTCTATTTTTCTATGAGTAAATTTCTATGTTTCATTCAAGCCTCTGTCCACTTGTGATTTGCTTCTCGCAAGCAACTGTTTTTTGAGGCAAACTCCTCTCCTTTTCCCCTGTAAAATTTCTAACATGGTATCGAAGCGGGTTAAACTCTGTTAGTGTAAAAACAAGTGTTTTTACTAGCAGTTAAAAATTGTTTTGAGGGAAGATTTTTTTTTTGGACCAGTAGGTAGAAAGTTTTCTTTTACACTCAGAAATGACAACATCAAGCATGAGCTTGGCCAATCCTTAGACACCTAAATTTAATGGGAAAAATTATTATTATTGATCTATTACAATGAAGGCCTTGTTTTCTTCTCAAGACATTTGGGATTTGGTGGAGAATGGTTTTCAAGAACCAGTAGTTACAGCAGCATACAATGCTTTGTCTCAAGAAGAAAGCGATTCGTTGAGGGACAACGAGAAGAAATATGCAAAAGCCCTCTTCTACATTTTTCAAGGAGTTCATGAAAATATTTTCCTAAGGATTCCAGTAGCAACGAAATCCAAGCAAGCATGGGACACCCTCCAAAAAACCTACCAAGGCATGGCAAAAGTTAAGACAACAAAACTGTAAATGTTGAGAAGAGACTTTGAAAAAATCTATATGAAAGAGTCTGAGAATGTAGAATCATTTTTTGCACATGTAATTGGGTTGGTTACTCAAATCAGGTTTCATGGTGAGACACTTGAGGAAAGGAGAATAGTTGAGAAAGTTTTGAGAAGTATGCTAGCAAGGCTTGATGCCATAGTTGTGGCCATAAAAGAGACAAAGGATCTTTCACAGTTTTCAGTGGATGAGCTTCATGCATCACTAATTTCTCATGAACATAGAATGAATAGAGAAACAAGCTCCTCCTTAGAGCATGCCTTCAAGACACAAGTTTCATTTGGTCAAGGTAGAGGCAGAGGAAGATCAAATGCTAGAGGAAGAGGAAGAAGCCCATACCGAAGTGGAAGAGGTAGCGCTTCAAGCTCAAGCAGAAGGGGAAGCAATCAAAATCCAAGTCAAGGCCCAAGCCAAAATCAAGCACAAGGTTAGAGGTATGATAAATCTCAAGTCCAATGTAATTACTGTAAGAAGTATGGTCACTATGCAAATGAATGTAGAAAGAAGAAATATGACATAAGTAACAAACCAAAAGTAAATTTCACAAAAGAAAATCAGAACCATGATAACATGTATTTAGCTTTTAATGTAGCACAAGATAAACAAAATTATGTATGGCGTCTATATTCAGGGTGCAACAACCACATGTCACGGAAAATAGAAATGTTTTCCAATCTATATGAAAGTGTGAAATCTGAAATGACATTAGGGACTGATAGAAAAGTATCTGACATGGGAAAAGGAAGAGTTAATAAACTAACAAAGAAGGGGGAGAATAAGTACATCTTAGATGTTTACTTTGTCCTTGGTTTGAAGCATAACCTCATAAGCATTTGGCAACTCATGCAAAAGGGCTATAATGTATTTTTCAAAAAAGGCGAGTGCACAATTTTGGATAAGCCTCCAAGAAGACAGTTGATTACTAAAGTTCATATGACAAGCAATACAATGTTTCCCTTAAAGATAAAACCAGATTTGAAGGGGAAGAGTTAATAAACTAGCAAAGAAGGGGGAGAATAAGTACATCTCAGATGTTTACTTTATCCCTGGTTTGAAGCATAACCTCATAAGCATTGGGCAACTCATGCAAAAGGGCTATAATGTATTTTTAAAAAATGGCGAGTGCACAATTTTGGATAAGCCTTCAAGCAGAGAGTTTATTACTAAAGTTCATATGACAAGCAATACAATGTTTCCCTTAAAGATAAAACCAGATTTGAAGGAATAAGGTGCAGGAGCCCAAATCTGAATGAATTCACAAGAGGATGAAAGAAAAGTTGCAGTTGTCACACAAGTAAACTATCAAGCAGAAGTCAAAGATGAAAATTGGTTATGGAATTTGAGATTTGGTCATCTCAACTTCGGAGGTTTGAATTTTCTTTATAGAAAAGGCATGGTGAAGGGATTTCCACTCATAGGAAAACCAGATAGCCTATGTGAAGGATGTATCTTGGGAAAACAACATAGAGAGACATCTCCAACAGAAAATACACTAAGGGAAATGACATCTTTGGAGATTGTCCTCTCAAATTTATGTGGACCAATGCAGACACCATCAATTGGTGGTAGCCACTATTTTTTACATTCGTAGATGACTACACAAGGAAGACATGTGTCTATCTCATAAAATAGAAAAGTGAAGTGTTTGAGTGCTTTTTCCAATACAAGGTTGTTGTTGAGAAGAAAAGTGGACACTACATCAAAGTCCTTAGGACTAACAAAGGTTGTGAATACATCTCAAATGACTTCCTTTGATTTTGCATGGAGCGTGGAATTCACAATCAATACAAAAATAATAAAGTGTTAAAACTAATATAGGACCTAGTATGTTGGAAATGTTGTAACTTGTAAAAATTGAAATCTTGGCTCATTTAATAATAAAATGTTAAAAGTAATAAAAATAATAAAATTCAATTTGTTATATTGTAATTTTGTTTTCAAGGGAAATTATAAGTTACATTTGTCATGCTAAATTAATAATGGTTGATAGATAAATCATCCTATGGTCATTGTTTGGCAGTAACTAATAAATCAAGATGTCAAGTGGATAAGTAAATTGCTTGCATAAAAAAAGTTGCATAAAAATGGTAAAATATTTTAGATATTATAGATAACAATGTTTGCATAGAGCAAAAATTTTCCGTCATATGGCAGAGATAGAGGGGTGCAAAAGGAAAGAGGGAGGAGTGAGAGTTGGAAGGTAAAGAAAGATGGCAGAGGGAGATGGGAAAGAAAGGGAGAGGGAGGAAATAAAAGAGAGGAGTTGAGAAAGGGAGGAAGCAGAGAGAGAGAGAGAGAGATGGATCCAACCTTATCCATCTTAACCCTAGATGTATCAAGGGCCAAGAAGATCAAATATTTTAACATACAAACATATTTTAGAGTGAAAAGATATTTGTTCAAGATCTAGACATACAAATCTGTTTTAGAGTGAAAATATATTTGTTCAGAATCTTGACATGTTTAGAGTGAAAACATATATTTTAGAGTGAAAAGATATTTGTTCAAAATCTAGATACAAATCTATTATAGAGCGGAAAGATATTTGTTCAAAATATTGACATGCAAATCTATTTTAGAGGGGAAATATATTTGATCATTTTCAACACTTAATAGATCTGAGGTTAGGATGGTTCTAACTACATAATAGAGATGAGCAACTATAAGCTCTGCCCTTTCTAAAATAGGTTGAGTGAAACCTCCCATCTTAAGTGGAGGACAACATCTCAACATTTGCGTAATCGACGAGTATTTTCCTTCACACGAAGGTGTCCATAACCTACATCTATTCTCTGAGAATGGAACTAAGTTTGTTTTACAAAGGGATTATTCGTAGGGATTACCACGAGCTCAGGTGCATCATGGGTGAAAGAATCCCTGGAAAAATCTTGAACAGGTGCCCCTCCCATCCAATTTAATGGGGGAGGGGTGTCCCCCCTCCATTTAATGATGTCGACTTCTGTGCAAATACTAGTTATAGCTATATTAATGTGTTCAAATATTAGCGATATAAATGTGATTACAACTCGAATAATGAAAATATTGTAGTGTGCATACGATGTAACTGGAAAGCCCACTCCTATAGGAGTCCAGCAAAAAACTATGCTAAGATCTAATCTAAGAAATCTACGCTAAGATCTAATCTAAGAAATTTACTCTAAGATCTAACGTAAGAATATTTTAAACATATTAGTACGACGCCAAGTTTCATAGATGTTCCTTGCAAGATTTAGGGGATCCGTGAGAAGAGCAGATGACTGCAAGTGAATAACTGGCAGATTGATATTCCCATTAACAATTAAACACATGCAACTCTCCCTGCAATCCACCTCTAGTTATGAGCCACAAAATTGAGGAGTCCTAGCTGTTTGCCTCGGTCGCCACTAGTAACATCACTAAACTGTTGAAAGCATATGCGGAGCAGAAGGATGATGATCACTGGGGAGACAACCAGAGAGAGATGGGGTGCACTTTTCCGGATCTGACACAATAGGATTTTGAATGGAGAGATGATGTAATGTAAATATAAACATTTTGATTCGGTCAAAAAATAAGTGTGTTATAAATAAGTGTATTATAAAATCTATCATGATAGGAAAAAGTATCTACCTCAAACTATTTTAATTTAGAATCTATTCTCTTCTTTTCAAATTTAGTAAATCTAAATTTAAAATAGATCTAAATTAATAAATTATATTTCAACAATACTTTTATACAAATTACCATGAAGCACCAAACTATAAACCTCCATAATTAACATTAAAGAATGAAATATCACAAATACTTGATAACAAATATATTAATAACATTACACCAAACCATAAACACAAATATATTAATAGCATTACACAACACCATAACCATCCATGGTCAACATTAAAGAATAAGATAAAACAAATATAAAAATTACATTAATAACATGGTTTGGTATAGGGGTGTGATACTTCTAAAAAGGAAGATATCTAAACTTATAACGGGGAACGAGAGAACCGCTCCAAAAAAAAAAATAGACATATTTAGGAGAAGCGGGAGTGAAAAACACACAGATTCATAATCCCATGAACACACTGTAATGGCCACGACTATCAGTGTAAAATTCAAACGAAGATATAAACTTATAACTCGAAAACTAGGTATTGCTGCAAAGAACTGACAATAGTCATGGTACCATGCGAAGCTACACAGAAGTTCCTCGGAAGATTTAGGGAATGCGAGAGAAGAGCTGACGACTGCAAGTGAACAACAGGTAGACTGACAACCCCATTAGCATTAAAAAAAATGCACCTCTCCCTGCAGTCCACCTCCATTTCTCAACCATAGAATTGATGAGTCCATGTTCGCCTCTCCCGCCATCCGGAAGATCATTAAACTGTTGAACGAATATGCGGAGGAGGAGGATGATGGTTTTTGGATACATGATCCAGGTGGATGTTGGTGGCCACCCACCTATCCCATTTGGACCCCCGCACCTCTCTCTTTCAGTTTTTCAGTTTCCGTAATTGTAGCACAATTTACTATTTTTAGCAGTTTTTCAGGTCCTGAACTTTCGGAGCCGTTTTGAGGCCCTAAACGACGTTTTTTGGGAAATCTGGGGGCAACATGGGTCCATGGACCGATGTTGCCCTTCCCAAAGTGGTATTTCTCGGATAGATCTTTCTAACGAGCTA
>APFE030901451.1:0-26842 GCA_000404065.3 Pinus taeda | reverse complement strand
TGCATGGCCCTCTAATTTCATCCATGCGAATGAGATCTTTTTCCCTTCCTTGATCTGATGCGCGTTGAAATAAACTTGTAGTTGTTGCAACTAGTGCTTTAGCTTCAAAGCATCGATCTCGTCGTGATATGGTTTGATATCGATTTTTGCTTCTTTTGAATAGGGATTTATTAACGGCACTCGAACTAGGTTGATATTTTTCGGGTTCTTTCTTCGGCTAATTCTTCATGTCGTCCCGATCTCCCGATCACCCTTCTAATTTTTCCTCTACATTCGAACCCCATCTTCTCCAAATATCCCCATATTATTGCTTAGGGCCACCATGAGGAGGTTTACATTGAATTTTATATACGTGACTTATTGTTCAAGCCGTGAAAACCTCACCTCTGCAGGATCACGAGGTTTGTTTACAGATACATCGACCATGGTTAAGGTTTTACGATATTCGACCCCACTAACTTAGATCCCCTGCAAATATCCATAAATACCCAAAGAAACTTTCTATGATACCAAATTATCTGTAAACTTTCATGGATATTCCACTAGACAGTTCGTCACAACAGATTTGATAATAATATATTTCAATACCATATTTTTACACTATTACAAATTTATTTAAATTCTAGATCTATAAATTTTACTTTAATTAGTACATGCATGCGAATGGAAATTATGAAGAAAAATAGAGAAAAAAATAAACTCACACACACAAGTCGCAAGATATGCTCTATGGGAAACCCTTTCGAGAGAAAACCAAGCTAGAAGGTGAGGCCGCTTCGCTCTCTTTCTCTATCTGGAAATATGGTTATAGGTACAAAGAAGTAATGTTTGTGGCCCGTGGGCTCCTACAGTGCACAGATCCTCTTTGTGTGCTCTACCTCCTATATCTCCTAGTTATCTTTGCTCAGTTATGGAACAAAATTCTCTCGAAAGAATGGAATTCTTTTTCCTCCTAGTGGTCGAGTTATAACACATCCCGATAGCCTACTAGTGATTAAGTTTGACTACATTAACTCTTAACTAAAGTTACAAAATAGACTATTCTAGAATATTTTACATCACAAACATGTTTCTATCCCCTTTTCCATGAATAATGGGGGCTAATGTGGCATCCTCCCAAACTATAGGTGTGAAAACAGGGAGATCAACTTCTGGGTGGCATAACTTTTGCATATAGACTCTGATTGATGTGCTTCTTGCACCATTGCAAAGGTATTTGTGTGTAGAATAGCATGAAAATTAGGTCTGATAAAGCGGCAAAGTTTTACCCCCCAAAACATCATTTGATGCCTCAAAACACTCCCAAAGGTTTCATACCCTGCTTCGCCAAATTGGGTGCCGCTCATAAAAACAGTCCCATGAATTGATTCCTCCACTTTTCCCACTGCAAATGCATCTAGATGGATGAAAAATAATATAATGATCCAATTCAGATTGGGGGAAAGGTAGGTATTCCTTTTGGATTTTTCCAGTCAAATTCGATGTAGGAGGGTGAGTAGAAGATAGGTGGAAAATGACATACAGAGCATCAAACAATAGGATGAATTCTAAATTCCATTCGAGTGGAAAACATAAATATTTAGCAAACTGAAACAGAGCACTTTTTGAAGCGAATTCTGAGACAAATATTTTTTCAACTAAAAAAGATGTAACATTTCATAGCATGATTGATAACAGAAGATAACTTGCAAAAACAAGAAGCACATCTCCAAAGCAACTAACACGGGAATCCCTATAAAATTCAGCCTTTGTCTTTTCATTCACGGGAAAATCAAGAAAATACAATACACATAGTTTCCTTTCTTCTCAAACCTAACCAACCCTTTGATCCATAAAAAATACATAATAAATAGATGAAAACAAATTAATTCCCAACTCTAGGAATTGAATTCCCCAATACGGTTTATGTTTCTACCTAATGCAGTGAAAATAAAAATGTTTTTCAAAAAAATAGGAATTGTTTGACCAAAGATTTTTCAATCATATTATATTAACTACTAAGTCTAAATCGAGCTTATAATTCCTTATATGCCTCATGTTTGGAAATTTAATTTATCTTAAATTGTTTACATAAATTATCGACTAGGGTTAGTAAGTTGATGAGGTGTAAGTGTATTGTATGTACTAAAAGTATTTGGTTATTCACACAAATTCTAAATTAAATTGAGTTATCGAAATACAAATTCTGAATTAAGTTATTGAAATACACATGAGCAAAATAATTATTCCTAGAAAATAAAATGATCGCACTCTTTTACCGAGAACTACCTATGGAAAATATCACACTCTACTTTGAAATAAAATCTCACAACTTTGCATATAAGTAAATCAATCCCACACTTGTTGTAAATGAAAATCAATTACACTTTTCACACCAATAAGACTTATATACACACTTAATTTCAAAAGGAAATGCTACTATTAATCTTATCACACATCTGTAAAAATAGCATTCACAATTGTTTGAAATGAAATGAAATAAACCTCTACTTAAATACATCCACACTTGCTTGAATTATAAATGACACATGCTTGAAATGTAACATCTAATTCTACAGATAAATCCTCTATTCTATAAGGAAAATAAAGTTTTGTTTGAGTATAAAATCATATCGCTATTACCATTGATGCTAAGATTAATTCATGTTCATCTAGAATCTATAAACAAATCAAATGATTAGTAAAAACAATCCTAATTCGAATATGAAAGAAATTAAAAATGCATCTACTCAATTGAACAGAGCATAAAGCTTATGAAATCATATATAAATTATATCTACTAAAAACGAACAAGAATCCTTACTGCTCGAGGGGGGCCCTCCACGAGAAGCAAGTAATCATCCTATCAATCAAACCATCGACCACACATGGAAACAAAAAGGTTCTTTTATAAACTGGGTATTAAAAACGCAGTTTAAATCTTTATTGTTGTGTACTTCTTAACAACATTTCAATCCTGCTGAGAGGTTTATTTATAAATCTCATAGCATTAACTATTTAGAGCTCTACGCCTAATCCTTGTCAACAAAATACTGATTTTAACTAGAAAAGATAATATATCATAATTCGCTCATGATTTTCTATTATCAAAGCAAACCATGAGGTGTATATATCGTTCTCGCTTGCCTATTTCTGATTTACAAGGGTTGACTTTATCTTTGACTGCATCACTGGGACCTGCTTCCATCGATCTGGTTCATAAGAATAGGAGGAAATTGTTGAGTGCATCAATTGCCACCTATCCATATATTTTTCTTCCCAGCTGGCACTTTGGAACCTATCAAACCACGAAATTGGCTGCAGAATCATGTGTTAGCTACATAAGCATTGCAATTCAGTAGCTAATGCAAACATTATACTAAATAATAAATAACATTATCAATTTATGAAATACAAGACAATTATATACCTTCCTTGTCATAATCATGCATTTTGATGCCCATGGTGTGATTATGGAGGTCAAAAAGAAACAAAGAGAGTGAAAAAGGGTGTCAAAAAGGAGCAATTGTGAGGTTCAACATTCCTCCACACGGAATTCATTGCATTTCCTCATGCAAAAATTTCAAAACTGATGAACCTTGCCTGTTACCGAACCCCTTCAGAAACTTGAGCTAAAACATCTAGATTTGTCTTCTTTTCCTTTTTCTTAGTGACTACCATCTTTGGTTTCTTCATCAAAATCTTTATACTTCAGACTTATGACCTTTCTCTTAAGGGATTTGGTCTTTTCCTTTAGATTTTTATTCTTATCATATCATAGAGCAAGATGTAAGAGAATGTTGTCATTTTGAGTCTTTTGTATTTCATTCAGCACTTTCAATGTTTCATGTTATTGCTTTAAGAGCCTGTTTAGTGTCTCCAATTCAAAAATTTCATGTTTGAGAGTATTCACAATTGGAGGTTCTTTTGGACTATCAGACTGAATTATTTTTTCTTGATTTAAGGATGTAGTGGCATTTTCTGTAGATTTCTTCTCCAAAGACTCTATATAATCATATATCTCTTGTTGAATTGTGTCAATTTCAAGTGTTCTTTTTACTCTATTAGCAATTGGTGATGAAACTGGTGATGGAACTATAGGCGATGGAATCTTCAATTTCTCATCTTCCTCCATATTGAAAAATTCTAGATTGTCAAGACGATTCTTTTGTTGATATGTTGAGTATGGCACTTCTTCTGACAGTAGATGAGGCTTTAGTAAGAGGATTTTGCTTTTGAACTTTTGTTTGTTCAATATTTGCCTGTTTTATTTCCTCTGATTTCTTTCTAGACATACTTTCTTCCTTATCGCTGGTTTTTCTTCTTCTTAAGATTTTATAATACATCATCAAGAGGAGTTTTATCTTCTTAGGGTAGCTCTTGTTGTAGAGGTAGGTCATATTTAGGGTTTAGAGATAGCTTTCTTCTACTTCTTTTTATTTTTTTGTTGGGTTCTTCTTGTTCTATCTCTTTAAAATGATTCCTGACTAGAAAATTTTCCCAATCATCTCCTATGCTCTCGAGGTTGGCTTCAATTAACATTTTTATCAAACCATTATGATACATAGTATTCTCAATATACTGTATTTTCCTTTGAGTATTACTGGTCATTTTCTTTAGACTATTGAGTAAGAAATAAGGCAGATTAATTTCATTACCCTCAAGAAAATGCATCATCAAACGTATATTATAGTAAAACATACAGTCGAACCTACCTTAACTAGTAATGAATTTTTGGATAACCAACAGTAAATTTCTCCATTTTCTTTTAAGAATTGTACTTGGGATGCCTTTCTTAAAAATTGAAGTATCCATACCTGGGTTTTTAAGAAATTTCTTCCATTCATTTCCTTCAATACCTCTATTTTTTAACCATCTCTCACCAACCCTAGGTAATCCAACTACTTCTACCATGAAAGATTATGTCACCACTATTTTAATATCCTCACTTTTTTCTTCCACTCCATCAAACACTCAGGAAAAATATTTGGTCACCTCTCTGTCATAGTCATCGAATCTTTCTACAAATTCCAACCATTGTGGCTTTGCAGCATTTGTTCGACTTGTGGATATGCTTCCATGAATTTCTTCCCATTCAACTTTTTCCACACACTAACCCGCATGTTGGTGAATTTTTAACCTACAATTGCTTCCTTTGACATGGTTATGGAGTGCAAATTGTTTCAGTGGTGTGAGAATGGATGAGAGTGAAATCGTTTAATGGAAATAGGTGAAAAGGCCTTCGGGAAAATGGAATATGAATGAGAGCGGAATTATCAATGAAATAGGGTTTATGGAGCAAAGTATCTGCATAATAATGATTGATGAATGGAATTACGGCCATGTTCATTGATAGGACATAGTATTTATAACTCAATTCGAAGTTAGAATAGTAATGATTATTTTGAATGGTGGTAGAAACATCTATCTTATTTCATAATATATCTTTTTTTTACCTTTATTATTTAATCTAATATTTACATACCTTTGGACTTATAATTCTAATGTTTTGATTGACCTTTGTAGATTGTCCTTGGATGCCTTCAATTACAAGCTTGATCATTCTTTTCTGCCAAAATCATCAATTATCCTAGTTGATGATCCCTGTCAATATCAACTGCAGAATTTTGTTAAAGCTGCATATTCTCAGCAATTCTGTAGTTTCTTATTACAAAAAAGAAAAAGAGGGTTTCAAAGAAAATGGGATTAGAACATGGTTTAAAAAGAAAATCTAGGATGCCAAGAATACCTGGTTTTCATCCTATATTTTCTGTATAAACATGCCAATAGTGTTAGTTTTCATGTTTATACATTTTTTTTAGAAAACAAAAAAAAATTCAAATCAAGTTGGAGAGGAAGGAAAATCCTTCCTAACCATCTTCAAATCAATATTGCCTTGCAGATTTTTAACGAATTCCTCCTTTTTCAATGGCTTGTGATAAATTCTCAATCGATGACCATTTACAAGGAAGGTCACTCTTTCTTCATCAATGGTTCTGATCCTAACTACACCATTATCAAAGATAGTTTCAATCTCATAAAGTCCAAGCCAATGAGTTCGAAATTTCCCTTGAAAATATTTAAACTTTGAGTCGAAAAGTAATGCCCAATCTCCTAGCTAAAATTTCCTTTCTTTTATATACTTGTCATGCCACCTGGATATTTGTTGTTGAACTATGTTGGCTCTTTGAATAGAATCATGTCTTATTTCATTTAGTTCATTCAGATGCTCTATTATTTGTTTTTGTGCTTCAGATAGATCAAGAACTAATTTAATTGTTGTCTTAAAGGTCTTTACCTAGAACTCAATAGGAAATAAGACTTGCTTCCTATAAACAAGTTCATAGGGAGTATGTCCTTTGGTATTTCTCCATGTGGTACGGTGTGCCCATAAAGCTGCTGGAAGATTTTCTGCCCTGTCCCTTCTATGCAAATGCACAGTCTTGGTAAGAATTGCTTCAATTACTTTATTGGTGGATTCCACCTATCCATTTTCCTTTGGATGATATGGAGTGGACGTTCAGTGTTTGATTTTGTATTCCTCCATTATCTTTTGTACCAAATTGGATTAATTGAGTACCTTGATCTATCACAATTTCCCTTGGGACACCAAAACGAGTAAAAATATCCTCAAAAAGAAATGAAACTGCAGCATTTTCAGTAGCAAAAGAAACTGCTTTAACTTCTACCCATTTTGTAACATAATCAGTGCAAACAAGAATGTACCTTTTTGTCTTAATCATGGATTAATTGAACCAACAAAATCTATATCCCATTTCTCAAAAAGTTTAATGAGTACCTGAGGTTGTAGAGGCATTTCATCTAAAGGAACAGGTTTCCCCATTCTTTGACAATTATCACATCTCTTAACATATTCTTTGGCATCATTGAAAAGGGAATGCCAATAATATCCTAAGAGAAGGACTTTGTAAGCAGTTCTTTTATCAGCGAAGTGTCCTCCACATTGTTCATCATGACAATATTTTAATATCTATAGTACTTCATCCTCTCTGACACATCTTCGAACGATCAGATTTGGCCCTGTTTTATAAAATTCTCCATTTATCCACGAGTAAGATGCACTAATTTGAATTACCTTTATTTTATCTCGAGGAGACAAATATAATGGTAACTTTCGTATAGCCAAATAGTTAGCAATATCTACAAACCAAGGAGATTTAATAGATACTGCAAAAATATATTCATTAGGAAAATTATCTTCTGCATGTACATCATTATTATCATTTTGAATCCTAGATAGAAAGTCAACAACGGTATATTTTTTTTGCAGGTCTATCCAAAATAGTAATATTGAATTCTTGTAACAAAAATAATCATCTTGTAATTTTACCATTAGTGATTGGTTTATTCATTAAGTACCTAATTTCATAATGATTTGTATGTACAAAGGTTTCGTAACTAGTGATGTAATGTCTAAATTTATTAATGGCGTGGACAACAGCTAAAAACTCATTTTCTATTACAATATACTTTAACTCCATAGGAGTCAAATTTTTACTGGTATAGTAAATGGAAAAGGAGTTAAATCCTTTTGTCCTAATACAGCTCCTAATGTTGTATCTAATGCATTGGTTGAAATATGAAAAGGTAACTTCCAGTTTGGTCCTCTTAGAATAGGTGCTTCAAAAATCTTTTCTTTCAATGTTTCAAAAAAAAATTGGCAATTAGAATTCCAAATGAATTCACAATATTTTGTGAGCAATTTGAAAAGTGGAGAAGAAATTTTTGTAAAATTTTGTATGAATCTTCTATAGTAACCAGTAAAACCAAGAAAACTTCCGACATATCTTTGAGAAGTTGGAATTGATCATTTAGAAATAACTTCTACTTTAGATGTATCCACTCTAATTCCATTTCCTGAAACATGATGTCCTAAAACAATCCCCTCAGTAAACATCATAAAACATTTTTCATGTCTTAATGAGAGATTTGCTTCCTTACATCTAATGAGAACTTTTTCCAAACTTTTAAGAGCTTCTTCAAAATAATTTTCATAGACAGTAAAATCATCCATGTAAACTTCCACACAATCATGAATTAGATCAGAGAAAATTCCTAAAAATTCCCTTTGGAATGTTGCAGGTGCATTACATAACCCAAAAGGAAGTACTTGATAGGCATAGGTTCCACATGGACAGGTAAAAGTGGTTTTATCTTGATCTTATGGAGTTACTTGGATTTGGTTATATCCACTAAAACCATCTAGAAATGAGAAATATTTCTTTCCTACCAATGTGTCTAAAACTTGATCTATGAAAGGAAGTGGAAAATTATATTTTAAAGTGGCTTTATTCAATTCCCTATAGCCAATGCATACTCTCCATTTTCCATTATTTTTACGAACAATTACCGATGGTGAAACCCACTAGCTATCTCATATTGGATAAATGAAATTCACATTTAACAATTTGTGTAGTTCCTCTTTAACAATTTCTCTCAAATTTGGATTCATTCTTCTATGAGAATGTCAAATTGGTTTAGCATTTTCTTCAATGTAAATATGATGTATACAAGTATTAGGATCAATTCCTTTCATGTCATTATATTCCCATGCATAAGCAGAGGAATTTTCTTGTAACATCTTTGTTAAGTTTTTCTTTTGAAATTCTTCCAGATTATTATTGATATTCAAGGTTTTTTCTAGGAAAATTTCTATTGAATATTTACCAATTTTTTCCATAGAATGTAAAGATAATTGACGAGATGATAAATATTCAATATTACATTGTTCTTTAAAACTTTGATTAGATTCACAATATGAGGAAGACTCATGATTGTCCATTAAATTCAAAATTTGATCTTCTTCATCTATTTGTGAAGTAACAAAGATTGATCGTATATCAATATCATCATTTATCCATTCTTCACTTTCTACTTCTATTTTTGTTTTCGAATGAAGATATAATGTGAATTTATTTGTTGAACTTCCATCATAAATAAACACATCACCAAATCTATAACTTATAAAAGCATCAGTTGTAGCTAACCATGGTCTTCCTAGAATCAATGGATGTTCTCCTAAATTACTCTTGGGTGTTAATCATAAATTCAACAGGATACTCCCAAGAATCTAAGGATACAAATATGTCTTCTAATACACCATCAAGTTTAATAACATATTTGTCTATGAATTGCAACAATGTAGGTGTATACTTAAGATTCAGAAGTTTCAATTGATTCATGGTTTGTTTACTCATGATGTTTATATATGCTCCTAAATCAATCAATGTGTTTGGAATTTCGATACCATTGATATGTCTTTTCACAATGGGCTTCCTGGATCAAGATGTTTCTGAGTTGTTTTTTTTCCCATCACGATGTCTGCAATTTTTCCAACTAATTGAATTTGCCTCCGTGGGTTGGGTTATCCTATTTGACCATTCATCTGCTCATTGCCTTGTCGCTATGACCCCTGATCATTTGACATCAAATACTGCCAAATCCGTTGTCGTGTCGCTGATATGTTCAAGAGAAGTTGACCTCTGCAGAATACTCAACCTCCCTCTGATATCTCACACAAAACATGTTATCCCTCTCTGTCTCGTGTCGATGATGTGGGAAACATTATGGCCCACCTTCGATCAAGATCACTTCCTGTCGCTTCAGCTCATTATCCAGGAAGATGACCTAGAGACTCCCTCAGGTGCCTTAGAGCCTGCATGCTCATTGGGCAGGTTCTTCGTGTTCACGTGAGGTTTTCATCATTTCCTTCCGATTGAACGATTCTACGGGTGTTCGACACTGCTCATTGATTCACATGCCATAGATTGTACCTATAGTACTTGAGGACCATCGTCAATTATTGGTGTGTCTCTGCGCTCTGTTAACTGTTTTCATCATTGACTAGTAATCAGATGAATGTTCTCGCATGTTCGACTTCGGCTCCTATATTCACATGCTTGAACTTGTACTTTGTTCGGGTCGAGTTGGGAGCGCAAGACCCTGGATTGTTGCATATTGAGATCCGGGTTGCATTTTGTGGATTATTGTAATCACTACATGACTCATTCATTGGATGGTTGCGACCATGCCTGAGTCCATTCATTGATCCTCATTGGATGGCTGCGTCCATACCTGGGATCCAGTTTTTATGTACTCTGCTATGGATGGCTGCACCCATACCATGTACATCATGTATTTGAGCTCTCAGTTGTACTACGTGCAGGTTCTTCTTGGTGGTGTTCCAGTTCGGCGAGTTCCGTAAAGCATTTCATCCCTCCCACTCTCTCGGGCTTCATGCTTTAGGGGGCATCTGTTACACAATAATTTGTCACTGTCTCCCTGTCAGTCTTCCTACTGTATCATGAGACCAAATTAATCATGTTCATGCTCTCTAATGTGTCCAAATGACCCACTTTGCCAAATTTTCCTCTATCATCGCGACTGTTTTAAAAATAAACGCGCCGATGAGCGCTCCTAAACAGACTCAATGCACTGCCAGTGCGGAAGCACACGCCTTTCTCACGCTGGTCGAATTTCATGTGACAGCGCGCTGCTCTTTATGTATGATCGCGCTGATATGACTTTCCTTGTTATTCAGCAACGATGCTAGCGCTCCAGTGCATTTATGCACCCGCGATGATCCAGTTCGGGCGAATTTATTCTAACAGTCGGCCTTCTAGATGACTACAGACCTGGTTGTTGGCCTTGTAAATGCTGCCCTCCCTTCTCTGGCATGTTTGTTTCGTCATTTGAGCCACCTTACTTGGATATAAGCTCATCCTCACACCATTCATGGAGACTCCTTCTCCTATTTAAGCCTCCACCATTGCCATGAGCTGCTAGTTTTGGAATTGATTGTGTTTAGAGCATTGCTGATAGTATTGTGAGCTTGATAGGCAGCTGGTGTGATAAGTGTGGGATTGCTTTAGTGCTTAAGGAAGGTTGTGAAGTGTTTCCATATAGTGTAAACTTGTGTGAGAGAGAGAGTCATCTTGGGATATCTACTTTCAAGGGTGAATGCTTGAAGGACTTGCTGGCTGGACCCAACCAAAGGAGGATTTGACATCAAAACTTGGTTGTAATTCTCTTTTGTTTCATTAATAAGATAAACGACTATCATTATGGTTCCACTCATGTATCTTTGATTATGATGTTTGATTTGTATCTTTTCTGATCAGTACATAGTTGCATTTCCCGGATTTTATGCTTGTATTTGTCTTGTCCTTTGCTTTTGCAGGTGTATGTTCACGGAGATCGTGAGGAGCGCGACTAGCGGAAGCGAAAGAACGGAAGCGATAGCCCTTCCACGAATATAAGCATTGGATTCGAGGTAGGCTTTCATCTTGGCCTTTATTTTGCAATTAGGAACCTGCGTGTTAGCGTGCTTGATTGTTTCTAGACCTCAGCTAGTCTAGAGGGATCGCCTTTGTCCGCAGAGGGGATTTACCTAATCAACATGGAGGATCTGGTCAATGAGGCCATCTTCATCAGGTTGCCCCCCTTATATAATAACATCTAGGGTATATATTAGATGGGATGTTGTATGATACACTTCATCTTCCTCCTCCTCCTCCTCTTCTAACCATAGGGGTAAGTCATGCTCAATGGATGGCTACGAAGGAGGGTACAATACCAACTATTTGACAAATGCCTATTCTTAATGGTCACGTTCCTGGCTCTGCAACTAATGTAAGAATCAACAGTGTCTAACCATGGCCTTCCCAGGATGAGAGGATATCCATTGATTTTTTTTTGGGTTGGAGAAACAAGAAGTCAGTAGGATACTCCGAGGAGTCAATAGAGACTGCTACATCCTCAACAACTCCCTCAGGAGCCACTATGGATTTATCTACAAGTTGCAATACTATAATGGTCTTTCTCAAGGATCCTTGGAGGTTTATTTTTAGCATGGTTTATTTAGTCATCAAATTGATGGCAACCCCAAGATCAATCAGGGTGTGAGGGATAATGATGCCATCAATGTGCATATCTACCACTAGACTTCCAGGGTCTAGATATTTTGGACAAATCACTCTCCCCAATGTCAAATGAGATAATTCAGCAATAAAATTGATGGTGGGGGTGTCTCTTTTTCTCCTCCCAGGGTGTTTGGAACATTTATCTTTGATAAGATTATTGTATATGGGAACATCCTTAATAGCTTGGGGGAGGGGTATTTTAACACACACATTCTTCAATTCTCCTAGAAGTTCTGTCTCTTCTGGGGTGTGCTGGTTAGGATGGATCAATATCTCAAGAAAAGGAGGTGGATGACTTGAATGCTACTCTCTTCCTTTTCCTCTTTAAGCTCCTAAGGTGGAGATGGGGTTTGGTTATCTCGAATCACTCTTCCAGACCTGAGGTTGATTTCTTGAATCTCTACAACATATGCAAGGTAAGATTTCTCTCCACTATAGACCTATTGTGCTTGCTTGTTATTCGGGTTTGGATTGGGTTGAGTAGGCATATGAGGTTGCTTTGGTGGAGAAGGATGAGTGAGCTGTGGTTGAGATGGAGGTGGAGGCAGTAAATTAGGAGGTTGGTTGAGTTGAGGCCTCCACCCTTGTGATGGGTTATTCCATTGAGGACGTCAAGAAGCATATGGCTGAAATGGTTGATTGAAAGGTTGGGGAGGATATTGAGGAGCATAAGGCCAAGAAGGAGGTGTGGACCATGATGGTTGAGTGGAAGAGTACCAAGGTGGTAAGGGTGATTTCTGGTTGGGATGGTAATAAGAGTAAGATGCACCTTGCATGCCCTGTTAGTATGGCTGAGGTCCTAAAGGCCTCCTTTGATTTATAAAATAGAGTTTCTCAATCCCATCTTCTGCCCATTGGTATAATTTTAATCTAGGAAAATAAGGACATTTATTTGTGGCATGGTTTTCCTCACAGACTAATAAACCTCTTTGGCATTTAATGGGCATTCATTTTTGGGATTCCTTCTACTACATTTAGGGAAAAAAATAACTTAGGCCCTCTCTGCTTCCTCTTGTCTCCTCTTGAACTGCATGGTATCCATTTGCAAAGAAAAGTTATGCAACATTTCACTTTTAAAGTCCTCCAACATGTTTCAAATTTCATTCTTGATGAATGTTGTGGAGGGAGAGGAACTGGCCAAGGCTTGAATAGCCCTACCCTTCTTCTTGGAATCCCTAGAATGGTTCTTGAACATTTTTTTTGTTTTTGTATGGTAATTGATGTATCCCCCAAACATCATGTGAAGGGCTTCCAGCATGTACTGCCCAGTTCCGCAGAGAAGAACTAACTTGAGTGATTCATGATCAAGGGTGCATCTAGCCCTCAAATAACTAAGATAGAATCTCTCCTCATAGTCCTCTAGGGATTCATGCTGTCCAAGAGTCATTCTAAATATTTCTTCTTTGGTTTCTTTGGACCTACAGTAGTTCCTATACTTGTTGTGAAAGGCTTGTTGCATTTGAGCCGAGGTAGTGATGTTATCCCTAGACAGACCCATAAACCAACACAAGGTTTCATCCTTAAGGGTATATGGGAATAATTTTAGCTTCTCATTATCATAGGTATAGTTATATTTTCTACAGACAACAACAAAATCAACATAAAAGTATCAAGATCATCAAAGGTTAAGCCATGGAAGTGGGGAAGGGCATTAGAGCTTATATTCTTCATTATAGCCTCTCCATTAGTCTCTCTGATAGGGGAAATATCATCTTTCCTGTTTCCAATGATGGTTTGGGTATGTGAAATGGGTTCTTCTTCTTCCTCAGTAGGTTCTTCAAAAATTTCAGGTTGTTCACCTAAGGGGTTTTCTAATTTCCCTTTAGTCATAGAGGGAAGATGGAAATCATCGAAGAAGAGTGGAGGTTGATTGTTTGAGGGTGTGTGCATGTTTGGAAATAATTTTTATTCAATATCTCTATTCCTATGAGGCATGAAAGAAAATTTTCTTCTTTTATGTGATTTTTTCAAAACTGAATGTAGAACAAAAAACAATTCTTAAGCAAAAATGGAGATGGTGAAAAGGCCCCTTGCCTACAAATCCAACATTCTTGCAAAATCACATGCATATGCTCTCTTATCATTCACAAAATATCATAACCAATGGTGGAAAATATGAGTTGAATTTAAAAACTATCTAACTTATGCCAAAAACTTTGATCTATGAAATGAATCACTTCTAAGCTACAACAAACATATGTAAAACAAGATAACTATTATATACTTTTTTGCAATAAATCATAAACATAGTATTTCTAGGATGTGATTGTATATTCCTCTATTCATGCTCCCATGAGAGAGATGAGATAGAGATAGTAGTTAGAGGATTTTTGAGGAATTATATTATAATAAAGTGCAGCAAAATAACAAACATTTTAAGATAAAAATGAATAGAAATACATAAGAGGGACCAAAGATACTGGGGTTGGGCCTAAAACCAAGAACCTTAGCCGTCTGAAACTAACCCAGTGATGGATCAATAAGAAATTTCTCATTATCATTGCATCAATGTAAAATACATTGCATAACAAGTAAAAAATAGTAGCAACAAGTGATTGAGCTCAATAGCTTCTTAGCTAAAAACAAAGTTCAAATCCTAATGATCTCTTTGGCATGTTTATTTATACAAAAGGTTCACTACCAACAAGTCCCTAGAAAATAGAGATGTTTGTCTCCAAAAACTCAAGAAACATGGATCTATATCTCCTTGAAGTGCACTTTAGTTGGCTGCCAATGAACTCAAGCTAATGAGAGATAAAGTGGTGATCTTGGCTGATTGAGGGAGTTAAGGAGGTGTACAACCTCCTAGAATATCTCCCCGTTGTCTACTCCAAGCTCCTACATTGAAATTATCTCATAATTGCTCCATTTCCTGCATTTAAACCATATTAGGCCACATGACATATAAAAACATCTTTCACCCCTCTCACTAAGCATAATATAACAAAAATTGTAAAAAAATGTCAGAAAGAGATAGTTCTAAAGTTGGAGGATGGAATTATGACCCTGATGATATAGCTATTAATGATTCTCATCAGCAGGTTCTAGAGAAGTAGCTGTAGGTGCAGGCTTTAGAGGAGTAGGTATAGGTTCCTGAGAAGAAGGCTCAAGTTCCAAAGGCTCAGAGGGACTCAAGTTCTAGCGGGAGCTTCCAGATTCATAGGGATATTTTGTAGCCCAGGAATAGCACTTGGTCAGTGGGGTGCAAGCGTGCTTCCACATCTAGCAAGAAGGAATCATGGAGGGATTGGAAAGTGATACAAGAGAAGACTGAGAAGCAAGGTTCTTCCAATAAAAATGACACTTCTGACAGAGGTGTAGTTCATGACGCGAGGATTGCTGCAGTGGTGAGCACCAAGAGTTGGGTGAGTGTTGCAAGTAGTGATGATGATGATGATGAGTTACTTCCTAGTCTTCAAAGTACCTCCCTTGCTAAGAGAGAGTGTTGATTTTTTAGTAGCTTGGGAGGTACTCCAAACCCTAGGGTTCAGGGTTTGGAAGGTGGAGCACCACAAGAGTCACTTTTGGGCTTGGAACCCAAGCTTGGGATTTTTTACCATCATGATTTGGCCCAAAACCATGGGAACATTTCAACATGTGATGGATAAAGATGATAAATCTCACTGATATGAATACGAAACAATGAAGATCATCTGATTCTGAGTTGTAGAAATGGATTTATGAATGTTTTAAGCATATGGTTGGGTTTTGCACATGTATGGTCAAGTCGACTTGATGATAATAAGCCATCTGACAATTGTACAAGCCCTATGATGATGTTTTGATGAGCCCTTGTATGTAGTATAACTACAAGGTGAGTGTGAGATTATTTGACACATCCAAAAGTGCAACACAAGCATAAGAAGGAGCTCATTGGAGGAGAAAGAGATTTTTTGTTTTGGGTCGTAGTAGGAGGGAATTTCAGCAAGAGAAAGAGGCTACATAGGAGCCTTTTCATGACTATTGAGGGGTAATTTTAGATCTACATGTAGGTCGATTAAAAAGAGGATGACATGGGTTTGTTTGGGGCACATTTTAGGGATAGACATCTCTATTTTGTGTAGGCTGCAAAGCCTTGCAGATTCATGTGGTAAGCCGCAGGCCTTAACACCTTAGGATAGGCATGTGAAGGGCTAATTAGTGCCCAAAACTTTAGTGTGGAGGTAGAGAATTCTTTTGAAGGGAAGTCACAACCGTTTGAGGGACTATGTGTGGATGTTTTAGGGTTGTTGCAATGTCCCAAGTGCCCTAATGAGGAACATTGGATGGAAACAGTCGTATAACATACTTGGAGTAGAATTTGTCTTGTGTTGGGTCATAGTATTGACCAGTTGTGGATCAGTTTTATGGGCAGCCTATAAGTGCCATGTGTTGAAGTTGACTTGGGTAGTTGAATACCTCAACTAGGAGCATAACTTATAGTGGAGTATTGGGTACCATTGGATTGGTGGAGGGAAGCATGTTGGCTACCCAAAGTATCCCTTGACAAGCAATATTGAAGTGACATAGACACTGAAGGTTGGGTGAAGGTTGAATCCTTATCTGTAGCTCTTTTATGGACAAAAGAGGCTACTAGAAGGTAGTTTGGAGCTCAAGTATTGGCCATCTTAGAGAGCAGGTTGGATCAGCCCGTGTTCATTGTAGCAGAAGTAACTTGCAACATTGATAGGTGGAAGCCCTCCTGTAGACTCAATGTCTTATCCCTTGATGGACTAAGGGGAAGGTAGAGAGCAGAACGAGAGTGAAGGACCGACAAGAGGAGATACAACATAGAGTCTTCATTGTGATTTTCATTGTATCTTGTATACCACATAATGTTATATTATTTGGATTGGCTTAATATAATGAAGATTGGGTTGTGCATTACTGTATAGTATTTTGTTAAAAATTGTGTATACTTGTGCATATGTGATTTTCTGTTAGGTAAAATTGACTCGAGGTTTGAGTCAAGGTTGACCTGGTTAAATAGTAGTGGTTTTGGGCACATGGTATAGTGTACCCATGGTATTATGGTTCGTGGTATTGCATGTAATGGTGCCTATAAAAGGTTGGGAATACTTCACTGTAATGTAGGCCTGGAGGTGAGTGGTGAAGGCTCACTTGGCCAGATTGGCCATGGTTTTGGCCACTGCTAATGAAATCTCATTGGGTTGGTTTTTTCCCCGGATTTGGGGTTTTCCTGGATAAATACTATGTGTATAATATTTATATGTATTATTGCTCGTTATTTTATTATTCCTCTTTGTAAATATCGGTAAATTTCAGTAATAATTTATATCTTTGTTGTAAATTTATTAACAACTGGTATTAGAGCTAAGTTTGCTTCAGAATGACATTTTTTGTTGCCAACGGTTTTGTATTAGCCTAGTAGATAGAGAGATAATTTATTTTTGTTGGTAGATAGAGAGTTAATTAAGTTTTCCTTGCAGATCTGGGCCATAGATTGTGAATTAAAGTTGCACACTATTGGGTCACTCGTGATTCAATGGATGAGGAGGATATGTGCACGTGGATTAATTATTTGATGAACCATGTACCTAAAAAGAACTTATTGATGAACTATGTAACTGAAAATAATACCTAGATAACTGGTGGTTATAGCGCCTGGTGACTCATGTAATTTGGTAGATGGGTTCTTTTTATATGGACATTGATGTCATATGTACAAATACAACAACAAGGGTAACAAATTTTTTTTATTATAATGGAGTGAAACTTTTAATTTGCGTGTAAATGGGCATACTATTGTAAGACTTGGTAAGGCATGCGTACCCCTGGGTAATTACTGGTAAAGTTTGGGTTAGACCTAGGTAATAGGGGGATGTTAGGTTAACAAATCTCAGGTAAAAAGTTTGAAGGGGGCAAGGGCTAGAGTCAGCGGGATTGTCTCACTTAGTAGGTTTTGGTTAGATTTAATTAAGGAACCCCAAGTCAAGTTTAAGGGAGGAATTGTTAGGTAAAATTAACTTGGGGTTTGAGTCAAGGTAGACCTGGTTAAATAGTAGTGGTTTTGGGCACATGGTATAGTGTACCCATGGTATTATGCTCCGTGGTATTACATGTAATAGTGACTATAAAAGGCTGGGAATTCTTCATTGTAGTGTAGGCCTAGAGGTGTGTGGTGAAGGCTCACTTGGCCAGATTGGCCAGGGTTTTGGCCAATGCTAATGAGATCTCATTGGGTTGGGTTTTTACTAGATAAATATTATTTGTATAATATTTATGTGTATTGTTGCTCATTAGTTTATTATTCCTCTTTGTAAATATCGGCAAATCTCAGTAATAATTTATCTCTCTGCCATAAATTTATTAACATTCGCTTCTTTATATTTTCGACTCTCAAAAGTAGTTCTTATTGAGATTCTTGGTTTGGTAGCGTAAGAGATTATAAGATTCTATCTTAGACCTAAGATCATGGAAATTCAATAGTTTGTGCGCTGCATGCTTGGGCGAGGGCGGGAAAGGAGCCCCCGCCCAAGCTCACGGACTAGTAGCCCTAAGCACCTAGGACCCTTGGGCCATAAGTTTGGGTGGCCAGTACCCTTAGGTAGCAAGCATGGGCACCCAGGGCCCCTGGGTTGTGGGCCTGGGCAGAGCGCCTCTTTCCCAAAGGCCTTGGGTGCCTAGGGTCTGTGGGTGATGGGCCTGGCATTGGTGCCTCACCCGCCCTCACCATGGCCCATAGCCCACTGGTCCAAAGTACCATAGGGTGATTTCAGGAATCAACCCTAGGTGTCTAGGGCCCCTGAGATGTGGGATGGGACAGGGCCTATCGAGTAGCCCCCACCTACACTTGCGTCCCACTGTCATTGGAGGGGGCGAGCAAGGAATCCCCACCCAGGCTCGTGAGCCACAGGGCCTTGACACCCAGGGTTGATTCTGGGAATCGACCTTGGGAACCTAGGGCTTGTGGGTAATGGGTTATGATAAAGGTAACTCACCCTCCCACGCTTAGGCTAATAACCCATGGGCCTTCGACGGCCATGGCCGATTCCAGGAATTTGCTTTTAGCGACCCAGGGCCTATGAGTCATGGGATTTAGTGTGGGTGCCTCCCCTACCCTTGCCCAGGTGTGT
Organism: Pinus taeda; assembly: GCA_000404065.3. Taxonomy (NCBI): domain Eukaryota; kingdom Viridiplantae; phylum Streptophyta; class Pinopsida; order Pinales; family Pinaceae; genus Pinus; species Pinus taeda. Next base: position 7,845 of record APFE030901451.1, on the reverse strand, counting down.
GACATATAGGCGTTGGGCACCCATGGCCGATTTTAGGAATTGACCTTGGATGCCCAGGGCCTATGGGCTGCATAATTAGGCAGGAGTGGGAGAGGCACCCCCGCCTAAGCCTACGGCCCACTGGACCTGGGTCACGGGCCTTGATGGGGACACATTTCCCTCCCCCACCTAAGGTTGATTCCCATAATCAGACTTAGGTGCCTAGGATGCCTAGGAACCATGTAACGGGGGCCTTGGTGTAGGCGGGTTACGTGCCCTAGGCTTGGATCACGACCGAAGGGCCCTGGGCACCCAGGACCCCTATGCCACGAGCTAGAGCAGGGGCAGGGTAGGTGACCCTATCCAAGGTGCCTAAGGTCAATTCCGGGAATCAACCCTAGTGCCCGAGAATGATTCTAGTATTCAGAGCTCAACACCTAGGACCATGGGCCGTGGGCCTAAGAAGGGGTAGGTGCGGTGCCCTCGCCTAACCTAGCAGCCCACGGGCCCTAGGCTCCGAGGGCTGATTTCAAGAATCAACCTTGGGCACTCAGGGCCCATGGGTCGTGATCCTGGGAAGGGGCGATCAATCAGGCTTAATCGTCTAAGGTCTAGAGGCCATAAGCCTGGGTGACCGCCCCACCTAGACCCATGGCCCACGGGCCCTAGCCACCTAATGTCGATTCCTAATTCAGGTGTTCATTTTTAATGTGTTTTTAGTCATATAATTTTTTCATAATATAATGGTTGAAAAATTATAAAAATTTAAGGTTTTTTTGAGTTATGTTAGTTTATCTTTAATGCTATCACTGAAAATAATTCAAATTTTAGGTTTTTTTTAGACATAATATTTTATTTTTAATGGCATGGATGAAAATTGTTGGAATTTTAAGGTTTTTTAGGTCCTATTATTTTATCTTTAACGTTCTTGCTAAAAAAATGTTGAAATTGTACCCCCAAATTTTATTTTATTTTAATATCAAAATTTTTCATTTTTAGTGTGTTTTTTTCATCTTTTTTACAAAAAAAATTGGTTTTACTACCATTTTTTTTTTTTTGAAAATTTACCCTTAGAAAAAAACATCATTCTGGAATACACACTTTTTGTTTTTGGGTTGTTTTCATGTTTTTTGGGGGTCTTTTGTCCATTTTTCTCATTTTAAGTTTACAGTTCCTATTTGAAATTTTACATTGTTAAATTTTAACTTATTATTTTTTAACAATTTTGTAGCCAAAAATCCTTTATTAACTTTGGCTAACTTGACTTAAAAATGGAGCGAAAATAATTTTAAATTTGAATGTTTATCTCCATATGAAACCGACTTGCCATTCCTTTGAAATCTAATAACTTACCCTTAAGTAATTAAATAAAAATCTCTTTTGACCTCTGACAAAGGATAAATTTCTTCATCCTTAGGCCACCCTATCATGTCATGCCACCTCATCTCCTTTTGGGATTTTTTCCAACATTAAGGGTCTTGGAGTTTTGACCAAGCATATCTCTCCAATGGTGAGGCCTCTAATGACAACCCACTTACCATTTGAATTGGCATGATGGAGGAATCCAATGATATAGGTCCTGAACCCAATGCCTCTCATCTTCATCCCTGAATTCTTTAAAAAGTGTGCGGATTTTGTGCCTTTGACCATTGGAGCTTCCAATTGATGACAAATATTATGAGCATTCTAAAACTATCGCTAGCATCATTGAAAAAACCATTCAATTAATTGATAATAAATACTTATTCACCCCCCTCTCAGTGTTTCCAATAAGTTACTATGGGTATATTTATTTGCATTGATGAAATTTCTTGTGACATCTTTCCTTGTAATGAGCCAAACTTTCTATGGCACTTATCTCTGTGACCTGGAAGATTGATTAACTACCTTGTGGATAAATCATGACAATGTTTGAAGTGTTGTCTTAGCATTTGCATCACTGGTTAGCTTGACTTAGATTTCTCTTATAGAATATAATCCATAAGAAAAGAATTGATGGGTTTTCCCTTTGTTGGTTTTCCCCTAGCCTTTGGCCTAATTTTTTTTGTCTCTTCTTCTTTTATGCATTGTAATTGTAGAATTGTTTGATGACATAATGAATGAAGTAAATGTTAAATTATTTTCAATAATTCCCATTAAGTCAAATGCACATTAAATTGATATTTCATATATAGGTACCATCAACTGTGTTACCACTTGAAAAGGTATCAATAGGGGTTATAGGAGTTTCCAACCATGTGGAACCATGTGCAATTCAAGTGTGTATCCTTTCCTTACCATAATTTTACTCATTAAATGACATATCACTATTTTATCTAAAGATACTGGAACATGTCTCTACAAATAAAAATAAAAAATAAAAATAAAAAAGTGTTTGCTAACCCTAGAAAATGCTCTTTAAGTCACTAGAAAATAACAAGTCAAAACATTAACTTCCACATGATATATATCATAAAATATAGTGAGTCAATATTTGGAAAATATTCAACATGCAATTAACTATGATTTCTTAATGTTTTCAAACTTTTAGAATTTGACACTTCACCAAAAACAAATTCATATTGAAAATTCCAAGATGGCTCTTTTAAAGTTTATCTTAAGAGAAATAAGGAAACCCAAGCCTAGTAGTGAACCAAAGCCTAAAATTTTTACAAGTTGTACTATGATATTTTTCCTCAATATCTACTAAATGTAACTATCTAAAAAATTCTATAAGAAGACTTACAGAAAAAGTTCCAATATGACTCATTTTGACCACCTATTCCTTGAAATTTATCATCAGATTCCACAAAGTTTCATTATTTGAAACTTTCCTCATAGAAAGTTATGCAAATAATTCCAAGATATTTTGATCGAAGAATCAAAACCCTAGAATCATATCTCTAATACTACATGTTAAGAACTATATTTCTTGAAAATGATAAAAAATCAATAAATATAGTCCACTTTGATTGTGAAACCTCATTTTATAGTGAATCCAATGTACATGACAAGATTTGATGCTTATACAAATGAATCTAATTTATTACAAATATGAGATCAAGTGGGACAATGTAAACTACCATTATGCCAACTTAACCATAACTAATACACTTATAATGAATTATTACTAGTTATGTAAAAAAAGGGCCCTAGGCCCTTAACAAAATAATTTATGTGAGTATTACTACAAAATCAATCTAGAAGAAAGAGATCATGTGGTTAATAATGAAATTAGGATGCCACTTCTTGTAACTCAAATGTGGGAGCACAATTATGAAACTTGTATGCACCTTACATGGGACAGCGGATAGATCAAGTGAATATGGTTAATGATGATATAAAACTACAAAATCAAATGAATATGTCTAGTGGTAAATTGAAACGCACAAAAAATAGTGATGATTTGCTTAAGGGTGACCCACATCAAAGTCCATGTTATCTCTCCTTTCAATTGGAAAAGTGGTGAATTGATGATGATTGTCAAATTTAGAGTTTCAAAAATGTGAACAGATTTTCCAAATGTACAATAATATTATAAGATTGTATACTTCAATAAAAAAATTCTTGAAATGGGTAATGACAATCCATAGATGGAATACTACAACAAAAAATATGCCAAGTGGACATCAATTGTTCATAGATTACAAGGTTAGATATCATCACTTGGGATAAATTTCCACTTGCAAATTTTACGTATTTTTCCACTTGCCATATTTTTTGCAACATAATTTGATTTTGGATTTGAGTAGCACCATTAAGAGAACTAGTTTACTATTCACTTGCTATTTGGTACAATTATTGGTCAATATCTTGTATTTGCATCACACACATGATACATGATTGGGATGTTGATTGAAACTATTTGTGTTATTTTTTGGAATTGTTTTATGGGCAATTTGTTTACTTGGATGGTCATTTGACCTAGCAAAGGACAAATACATCTTTTTTGCATTACAACTTGGCATTTAATTGGGTTCTTAGAATTTCTAGTGGCGTGTTACACTTGCAACTAATTCACTTATTTTGGTTCACTCTCATCATATTGAAGCACACATTAATGAAAAATGGTAAAGATGTTGGCAGTTATTTCACGAACTCATGAAAGTAATCATGCACATAGAGGGCATATCTTGTTGATGTTAACAAGAGTTATAGAAGCGTGATCTTAGGGGAAGCAATTCCAAAATGAAGTAGCCATTTGTATCCAGATTCTGTCCTTTTCCATTGATGTCAAAGGAGGACAAAGAAGAATACATTATGACCATTGAGATAAAACATTAATCCTTAATGAGCATCATCACCAAATAATAATTTTAAAGAGAAATAAGCAAGAAAAAGAATAACTCAACGACAATACAAAAAAAAATATAAATAAAAATAAATAAATAAAATTCAATTCAAACTAATACATAACAAGGAACTTATTTATATAACATAGAATAAAATAATAATAATAATAATAATAATAATAAAGAAAAATAAATAAAAAAAATAAAAATAAAAAATAAAAATAAAAATAACTATAAATAAACAAAAATAAAAATAAAAAAAAATAAAAAAAAAAAAAAATGATTAATAATAATAATAATATAATTAAATAAATAGTTAAATAAATAATTATATAAATAAATATAAACCAAATAATTACTTTCAAATATAATCAATTCATTGATTTAACGTTGTCACTTAAAAAAAATTAAATATATATTATTAATAATCATATAAATAAAATTAATTAATTAAATATATGTGTTTGTGTGTGTGTATATTAAAATTATGAATCAATTAGGCTGACATAAAAAAAAAAATATATTTCAAATAATTTTTAGAATAACTTTTAATAGCTCCATAATTTCTCGCTCTCTCTTCTCAAAATACAAATCTTATTGCCCTGATGATGGACTCACCAAGCTAGTCCGACACGTTGGTTTCATAATTTGTTCACAGGTTTTTCCACAAGCATAAAATACATCAATAACTAAATTATGTCTTGTGGTGTTTCCATATATGCCAATGGGGGATATTGTTGCACATATGTAATTGATGTCAAGTTATAAAATGTTATTGATTTGTAGCTTAGGGAAAGCCAAGCCAAGTTCGTACAATAGACGGGAAAGCAGGGTGATTTGAGTAGGGAGTCAACTAAGATTGTGGAGAAAAATTCCAAGCAGGGTGTTGGAAGTGTTTTCATCAAATGCTCATGTGGGAATTCTACGTGAATCAGACAAAAACATGGTGTTTCCATGAAAATCAACCTCATCATAGATAAATGGCCCATATCAGTATCGTGCTCAAGATGTGTGTAGTCTTTCTAATGCGTATGTGTATGTGATGGATCCAACCACTAAGAATGGCTTAATCCAATGACCTGGATCCATATCAAGCTCACACATTCATGGTGGTTGAAGTAGGGAATGCACCTAATCTAGTATCTAGTATGACATGGAATCATATGGAAAAGAAGATGGTATATTTGGGGATGTGGTAACATAAACGAATGACACATGGGATTCATTTTTGGCAATTTTGGCCAACTAACTTGATGATTGGAAAGTGACACACAGTAGGTACATGTCAACACTCAAACATAAGGAAAAATATGATTGTTTGAAGAATCCGACTTGGAAACTAAAGTAGTAATAGCGAGTCTCACATTAGGGTACTAGGGCATGGGGCATTGGAGTTAAATTATTATATAAAAATTCATGGCCAATATCTAATACGACTTGGTAGGTATGATGGTGCAATGATTACTCGGAAAAAATGACCACATGGTAGGTTGTGATGGTTCCACCATGGATTGACATGGAAATCCAGGAGGTCTCGAAACTTGAGTCAAGACCCTGTTTGGTGAGGTTTTCTTGTGTATTTTTATTTGGCCAAAATTCTAAAAAACCAATGTTTGCACCAAAGTTAACATATATAATTGCTAACCTAGCGTGGGCCCTATGTTTGGCTACCCGAGAGTAGTCTTGTATGAGGAGTCTAATGAGATGAGAAAATTTTCAACCATTGCAAGAAAGTTGGATACCTTTTTCGGTTATCGTTATGTATACCAGATATTCATGAATGAAGAAAACTTAACTAATATGGAGATGTCATCGAGGTTATAACCTACAATATTAGGTGTTAGAACTTGGAGAAAAATAATTAAATCAATATTTGGTATAGAGAATATAACATTGGCACTACCCACGATCATGAGTGCTTAATTGTCTAGCACATGGAGCTAAGGAATTTGAATGGTATCTAGTATGGATATTTGGAAAAGGTCATATCTATCTGCCATGGATGCTCATTTCTATGTCACTTGAAGCTAGGGGCTTCAAAGGATCTCTGAGAGTCATTATGTGAAGGAGATGGTCACAAACCTTAGTCATGAGGAGTTGAGGAATAGCCTCTAAGGTTCAATCATCATTGTACCATGAAATGCAAAGGGAAAAAGTTTCTTGTATAGAGTGCTCTTGGTATGTTGGGCTCATGGTTATAGACATGGGCATATGCAACTATGCAAAGAAATAGGGTTGGATGGAAGGGAGATAAAAAATTCACACCTTTATGGATATGAATTTCATTTTCGAAGGTCAAGATTATTGCATAAGATCTAGAGAAGTCAAGGAACTATTGAGAACACACAGACATGTTGAACTAAGTGACCAAGTCAAGACACACTACCATGGGTCAATACCAAGGAACAATACACGTGTTAAAAGAGGAATTAATCTATAAATACAGAGTTAAATGATTGAAGTGGTTATGTGAGGGTGAGTGAATTGTCAAAGAGATTTGTAAAAGTTTGTGAGAAGAAGAGAATTTGTTGCATACATCAAATGTTGCAATAATATAATTTGGTTGTAATAGGGGCATTCTTGGAAGCTAGATTTACTTTTACAATAAAAAGAACAAGTTCATCAAGTCAAATTTACATTCTTCGTACAAAGTGTCTCACTAATGGAAAACTAAAGATCTTCAATTTCTTAGAATTTTTAACCATGTTTTATATGATTGGTGTTTATTTCTGTTGCACTCTCAATACCATAATTCACCTCTAACATTTCAAAATTATTATTGGTAATGGTTTCTAGCCAATGGATAATATTTATGGAAGTCATCTTTGGAACTAAACTAGATCCTCATATATTTTCTACCTTCTACTTTTATTTTTTTATCATAAGTATTACAATAAATTTAACACTTATATTTATATTTTTAATTATTTTTTTTTTTTTTTGGGCAAGTTTTTTCAAAACAACATTGCTTTTCTAAAATTCTCAATTCAAGATTTTCCATGGGCAAGTTTTTAAGTCTTTTCAAGAAAAAAATTGCTTTCCTAAAATTCGCAATTCAAGATACGGGTTATGTAGTCAACAAAAGCATGACCGTTAGATGCTTTTTCTACACTAGCCTTCTGCAAGCTTTTAAAGTTTTTTCAAGAAAAGCATTGCTTAAAATTCACAATTCAAGATGCGGGTTGTGCAGTCAACAAAAGCATGACCGTTGATGCTTTTTCCACATTTTCTCTTGGCAAGTTTTTGAAGTTTTTTCAAGAAAAGTACTACTTTCTTCAAAATTCGCAATTCAAGATGCAGGCTATGCAGGTTAGGATAGGGTACGTTAGGATAAAGTAGACTATGCTAGGCTAGAGTAGAGTAGAGTAGGTTAGGATAGGGTAGAGTAGGTTAGGCTATGCTAGGTTAAGCCAGAGATGGTTAGGCTAGAGTAGAGTAGGCTAGGTTAGGCTAGAGTAGCTTAAGTTAGGCTAGGGTAGACTAGGCCAAGTAAGGTTAGGGTAAGTTATGCTAGGGTAGGGTAGGGTAGGTTAAGGTAGGCTAGACTAGGTTAGGTTAGGTTAGGCTAGAGTAGACTAGGCTAGGCTAGGCTAGA
>APFE030901447.1:0-12524 GCA_000404065.3 Pinus taeda | reverse complement strand
AAGCAAAAATTTAAAAGAATCTACACACCTTTTTTCACTTTGTAGGAGCTTGATATTGCCTCTAATGTATCTCTGTACATTAAAATCATCCAGTTCTAAAATTGTGACCTGCAATAGCCCTCTGTGTCCTGTTTCCAATGCCACTGGTCTGATATAAATTGGATTCTCCAAGGAAGCATTATGCGAAATCTCCCACAGTGACCTGATTATAGACTAGTTCAGTAGAGCGAACTTGTACGACGTGCCACGAGTCACTGTTTCGACCTTTAGCTTTGAAAAACATATACAAGAAACTACAGTCCATCCTCTTTCTATACCTTCTTACGAAATTTCAATCCGATGCTCAGAGAGAAAGTTATGACGATTTTCTCCAGGTCACCTGTTTGGAATGTAATTCAGGAGTCTGCGAATGACCAACTTCCTCAGATCATATCTCCGTAAATGTTGGGAAAAAATCTCTGACATTTGGACCCGAGCTTCAGCGCTATGTCTTCTCAAACGGGTTTTTTTTGTAGCTTCTGAAACGTCGCAGAAAAAAAGTTATAGCGAAAATACCACGATGACTTGTTTGGAGCAGCGAAACCATAGAATCCAAAGCTCTGATACCAAATGTTATGAAACCAGCTCAAGAAAAAGATAGAAAAGATAGATCAACGCCTTAAAACTCAGCCTCTTCGAGGGGGCAACCTCCTTTACATTACATAAATGAACAATTCTTGGATTATTCAAATGACAAAACCTCCTTTCTATATATAGGAGTCTAAGGAGTCACAATATAACCCAGCTGACCTAACAATAATAAATATTAAAGCCACAAAATAACAATAGAGGGATTCTATGGGGCATAGTAATAACAATATGGGGACAATAGGGGCACAACAATATTAATAAGGGATGCAACTACAATAGTAATGGGGTAATCACTAGTATTATAGGGACCCAACAAGATCCTAGTGGATTTCTTCCAATCGCCCTCTGTAATGTGATATATAAAATTATTTCTGGTATTATCGTCTAGTGATTAAAGCCCCTTTTGAAAGAGATAATCGGTCTAGAGAAGTTGGGGTTTTTGGAAGGTCAGTAGATCATTGACGACATAATGGTGGCCCATGAAGCAGTTCACTCTCTATCCTCCTCCAAAGCTCCAGGTATGCTAATCAAACTTGATCTTTCTAGGTCATATGATTGCCTAAATTGGAACTATCTCTTGTCAATCCTTGAAGATTTTAGTTTCTCCCCAACTTGGATAAGCTGGATCAAATCTATGATTGTAACCCCTTTTTACTCCATCCTAGTCAATGGGGTGCCCTCTCGTCCCTTCCGAGACTCCCAAGGTCTACGACAGGGGGACCCTATATCCCCCTTTCTCTTCATCATAGTTGTTGAAGGACTGAGTAGACTCATAAAGGTTGCGACAGAATCACAATCTCTCCAGGGGCTAAAAATATCTAAAGATACCCCTTCAATAACCCATCAAAAATCTTTGGATGACAACATGTTATTTGGTAAACCAACTCTAAAGGAGGCCAAGCAATTTTGCTTCATCCTAGAATAGTTTCAATAAGCATCTGACACTTTGATCAATGGCGATAAATTAGATATATTCTTCTTCAACACTCATCCAAGGGTGAAAATCCATATTGCATGAACCCTCGGATTCAGAATAGGTGCACTCCCCAGCTGGACATTTAGAATCTTGAACACCCTGGGGTGACTCATTCTTTTAAAATATATTCTTCAGGCCATCCTAATATATCAGCTGTCGGCCCTCCCGACCCCCAAAGTGTCTACAGATATCTAACAACTAAGTTTCAAAAATTCCTTTGGTTGGGCTCGCAGATCGGGCATAAGTGTGCTCTTGTAGAATGGGATAAAATATGCAAATCAAAGATCTACGATGGTCTAGGGCTCAAGGAGCTTGAAACACTGTCGCAGGCTCTTGGGCCAAATTTTGGTGGAGGTCGCTACAGGGTGGTAAGGAGACCTGGAAGAGGCTATGGTTAGGTAAACATGGCACAAAGAGCTTACAAAACCCTCTGATGGATCATCACATCCCACCAAATGGGTCTTCCATCCAGAATCAGGCAAAATAAAATCGGGCACTAATTCACGAACATGGCTTCTGGGAAATTAGAAATGGATTAAAGGCTAAATTTTGGGACGAGTCATGGATGCAATACCCCATATTAAGCCAAGAGGATAGTCTTAGGGAGATCTAAACTTTCACTAGGAAATTAGGAGCAAAAAATGAAAAAGACTTTTGGGTTGCTCCAATCCGTCCGTGAAATGGAGGGAATGGAAATCTTCAGAACATTGGCTAGCACGAGATCCACCCCTGGATTGGGAGGTCCTCTTCCTGATCCTCTGACAGCAGCCAATCCTCAACAATGGGAAACTTGATAAACTACATTGGGGTCATCATCTAAAAGGTATGTTTTCTCTTAAATAAGATCATTCAATATTATCTATTTAAGGTGACCAAAATCTGCCCCCCTTATGGAAACATATATGGTATTAAAAACTATAGCCGAAGGTAGCATTCTTTCTATGGCTAACTAGGCACAACAAGATTCGGGATAAAATCAGGAAGAAATGATTTTGTGGTCCTTCCATGTGCCCTTTGTGCACTATAGAAGAGGAAACATCTAATCATCTATTGAACTTTTTCTCCAAAGCCCGAGATCTCTAGGATCAGGTTACATCTTTGTTCGGGGCCTGTGACAGGTCTACGAATAACTTGATCAAATCACTTAAGGTGTGGCGATGCATGATCTTCAAAAACCCAATCGTCAACAAGGTGTGGTGTCTTTTCAAGGTCTTTTGCCTTTGAAACATATGGAAAGAATGGAAGCCAACTATTTTCCACTCAGAAAGCATACAAATTGACCATGTGTGTCTAACTATAAAGTGAAATATCAAAGAGAACATATCTATAGGCCGTTGGTTAGAAGAGGATTGGAAAGTGGAAGGAAGAAAACAAGAAATCATGATAGCATTGGAAATATCTCAATATTCCACTACTTTAGGTTCGGAAACCATCCAACCAATGCGGGATTGATCACCTAACATTTTCCTTCGACCCCCAAGGTGATTTCACAAACTCAACTTCAACGGCGCCTCCAAGGGTAACCCAGGATTGGCTACTCGGTGGAGTAATTCACAATGATAGGGGGCAATTAACGAAGTTCTATGTAGCCTCGTGTGGCAACACCACCAATAATGTGGCTAAATTCCTGGCACTGGAGAAAGGATTACAAACGACATCAGAGCAAGGAGTGGAAAATCTAGAAGTTACAGGCGATTCTAAAATCACAATATCAATTTTGTAGAAACTAATCATCGGATCTCCCTCGGAAAAAGTGATTAATAGTTGGTCACTGGTGACCATTGGGGAGAAAATATGGTAAAGACTCTCCTCCTTTGAATATGTAATCACTGAACACATAGACTGGGAGGGCAAAAAACTATAGGCAAGCTTGAAAATTGTGGTAGTGGGCACCAGAGTGACGAATTTGTACAGGGTTGCCCCCCAGCTCCTTTGGATGCCATTATAGAAGAATCTAGAAATATTATGAGGCCTCCCTGATGAGGGTGTTGAATCGAGTGAACACAATCCCTAAAGGAACGTGTGGGATATGATGCAGGGTGCACGACTGCGGGTGCAAGGACCTGCCTCCTGATCCTATCCAAGCACCTTGAGTATGAGGGATTTTAAATAACCTTATGTGAAACATCCATTCTCATGGTGTTTTGTAGGTGGTGGCGTCAATGATGAGTTAATGGATGGTGGTGCAGCCCGTTATCACCTAGGGAGTTTAAAAAACCTTATGTGAAACATCCATTCAGATAGTATTTTGTAGGTGGTGGCATCAGTGGTGATTTAATGGATGGTGGTGTGGTCCGTTATCAGCTGGGTGATGCCTGACTATGGTGTGCAATTCGCATTGAGAGTTGTGGAGTCTGGTTATGCCAAGAAGCTTGGTATGTGAGTTTAGAGTGGGTAAAAGGTTGTTTCTGTGGACACTTGGTTTGGGAGAGGCGACGTTTGATCCATTGAAGTTCCTTCCTGTGTTCACGGGGGTCTACCTTTGACAATTTCTGGTTTGGTATGTGAGTTAAATATGTGGAATGGAGGAGTCGATGTGGAAAATTGGTTTTACTGGAGTAGTGCCAGTTCATTATGGGTCTAGGGATTCTCCTGTTGCATAATTGTGGTATGGTGGCTTTCTCACAGAATTGGAAGGATAAGGTCTTAGTTTCCTCCACTAGTTCTTTCTTCGGGGCCACTCGGGCTTGCTGGCGTCTGTGGGGTAGGTGCATTATTTTCTAGGTGGTCGTTTGGCTTGTGGGTGATCTTCTCAGGGTGGGCATCAAAGACTTTTCTCTCACTATGGTGAGACTGAGATCCTTGGAGTCTATCTTGGAGAGACTAGAGGTGGTCTTGCCGGTAGGAGGGGTGAATTTTCCCTCAGTGCAATTATTGTGTGGTTTCAGGTGGATCCGCATGTGCTCTACTCCTCACATTTGTCATTCTTCATCGTGTTTGAAGCCCAATTTAGGTATTCTAGAGGGATGTGCGGGCCTCTCCCAAATGGAGCTAGCTCTCATTCCCAATTGTTCAGGTCGTGGTGGCCCCAGAAGGGGGTCACTTAAGCTTGGCTAGCCTAAGTGGGCCGTAGAGGTGGTAGAAAGGGAGGCAAACATCGGGGGCACTTGGAGGCAAGGGGTAGAAACATCTAAGGATGTTCGATTGGTGGTCAAGGGGGCCACTCCCAGCGAGGTTAGTATCATGGTGGGTCGGCTCATCACAGAGGAGTGAGGAGTCAGGGTGTGATGAGTCATGTGGGACATGGGCAGTAGTAGGTGTGTTGTATGGAGAGTTGTCGGGACCTCATTCAATCAATTATGGACCAAATGACAACTGCAGAGAGAGTGAGGCAGGAGGAGAACGTGAAGCTAATTTCAACCTTGAATAAGATGCACTACTTTCATTGCCATACTTGGGAACGTGTGGTGTTCATCTGGCGAGGCTAGAACATGTTATCTAAAAAAGTTGAAAAGTTGGAGGCCTGGATGGCCCATTTCGAAAAACACGTTCAATGCTCTTTCTGCCCTCCTCTGCCTCCAGGAACATCCCTAGACAACCCAACTTCCATCACTTGCAACGACTAACATGATTACAGTTGTTTTATGTATCTTGTTTGTTTACTAGTGCTTTTGTCCCTTCAAGTTGTGGACTCCCTTGATGTTTTTTTGTTGCACAGTCATTTGTTTTCAGTGGTAGTAAACAAAGCTGGTCGAGGTGAGACTACCTGCATTTTACTTTTGATGTACTCTTTTTTGGAAAAATGAATTGAAACTCAAATTACGAAGAATTTTTTTTATGACCTTCACATACCTAGTGATGTGTGAACATTAATACAAGTTCTTATATTTGGTTGGGGGCATGGTGTTGTATAAACCTTGGTATTTTTTTAATTTCAATTTGTTAGAGTGCATGGGTCATAGTTGTGCTAATATTCCAATGAATTTTTTGTTAAATGTGGTTGATGTATAACCGGACTAAAATGGAACTCTCTTTTCTTTACTAGCACTTAGTGATTTATTTCCTCTACCTAGCTAGCTACTAGAACATTCATCTATTAAACATTGGCCCTTGCGCTCGAATGATTTTGTGCAACATAAGCCAAGCCCATGTGATTTTCACATGGCCTGCTATACCCTCCATTCATCTACGGTCGGATTTGCTTCGTTTTATATCTAATTATATTTATGACTTTTATTTCCTTACCCTAGGGATGAGCTTGGTAACTCTTTGCATTTGAGAAGTTTCCACCCTTACCTTGCATTCTCGAGCTCTGGTAACACCGCTATGATAATAGGAGGAACTTAAACAACTGGGTTTTCCTTCGAGTTGTTGTGGAAACCACTAGGGCTTCTACGCTTCCAACTCTCAATGCTCCAAGTAAGTAGTTTCCTCTTAGTTATTTTTGAAAATTCCTTATAATATATATTGGTTTGTTTTGCTATGAGATACTCACTTGGATTTCTGCCATGTTTATGCCTAGACAGGGTACTAGATGGATTTTCTTGTTCTGCTTCCAATTCAACCAGGATTTTCTTGACTCCATTTCTCGATTTTATCTTGGTAAAGCCTTGATGTTTTCGTGATTCTACTTATAAGGGTTCCTATAGTGATTTAATAAGTTGTTTTTTTTAGGAAAACAAATTTGAATCTATTATCTTCTCGATTTTTGACATTTCCAACCCTACTTTTGCTACACAGAGAATGAGTGATCCTTTTGGAGCACGGTCCCTTATGATGCATCAACCTGGCACATGTACTATGTATTTATTAAGTTTTTTCATCTAATTTCTGGTATACATTCTTAGTATTCTCCGACATTATATAGTGGCTTTGATCGAATAATAATATTTTCCCTCTATGATGCACCTCCTAGTGAAAATAATATGATTTCGAGGGGTTTTGACCAAAACTTCCTTACAACATTATCTAAATCAATTTGGAGTTTTTTTTTTTTTTTTCTATTTCCTACTCCTTTGTGTTAGTCTATTTTTCTCAACAAGGTTATCACTAATTATGGGATTTGCTTCTACAGGTAACTCCAACACCTGTAGGATTCAAGGGTCTTTCTTCTAAATTACAATGATGGTAAAAATGTTGTCTTCCACTAACTATATTCTCCTACCTACACCTAAGTCAATTGTTTCATCTAACCTCTGCTTCTCGAAGGAGTGGTTCACGCATAAGGGATAATGGGGTTCTTTTTCCTATTGAGTGTAGTTCTTCGTTGCTAGGGGCCATTACTGATCTCCCCTTTTTTTTTATAATTTCTTCAAGCCTGACCATAGGCTTAAGAACTCGAACCATTTGTTGATATTGAGTTTGGTTTTATTTATGAAATGTGTACATATAATTAAGAGGGATTCACATCTCTAATTAAAGCTTGACTCAAGTCTTCCCGCTGGGAAAACTTGGTTGACTTCTTTCTTCCACAATATGTATTCTCAGATTTCCTTTCCTTATAGTCGTTATATGGATATATTTCATTAATTCCAGGTGTTGTGAACTATTCATTCCTACATAAAGCTCATTATGTGACTACAAATTTTCCTTCTCTTTTCCAATTTTGTTTAGATGATGTTTGCAATGGTGGCTTGTGGATGAAATTCCTGTAGATTTTGAATTCAACCTGGAAATGGTTTTTACTACTATTATGAAATTTACCCTTTTCTTCCCGTAAGTGTACACATGTAATGAATAGTAAATCTTACTATTTACTTTATCTATGTTGAATACTGATTGTGTATAGTCTTGTCTCGTGTCTTATATAATTAGTGAAAGGATATATATATATATATACTTCTATTATGGAAAATCTCCGATTAGGCAGGTTCTGTATCAATGGTTTTCTTTTTTCCAGCAAATTTGTGCAAAGCCTTTTCTTGTTTCGATTCTATGTTACAACCCTTCACAACTTCATACAGTATTGTTGTAACATTGTACTAATATAATTCATCTCCCTTGCTCACACCTTTATATCAATCCTTTCTTCATATTGAAGAAAACTTTGGCGAAAAATATGCCAGGAAAATGTATGGAAACTTTCCCCTTGCCTTCTTGATCTTTTTCAAAGACGCTTGCGGAAAAATTCTCCTTTCCACATTATTTATATCTTCCTGCTCATCAAATTCCTATTCCAAGGTTTAATTATTTCCATGTTAAGCTATATTTTTTAATCCCACTTATTGTTTATTGTTAGTTGGTTCAGTTGGATATACCATTACTGGTAGTTTTATAGTCGTTATTCTTTCTTGGTGAGCATCCGATAAAATGCTGCTAGAAATTATAAACAGAAAGTATAAACTAAATGATTCCCCAGAGTTGCAGTGCTTAATGTCACCTGGTAACCCGAAATAGGAAATTGAGTCTGCCATATTTCTTTCCTTGAGAGTTTTGATTTATTTTTAAAGAGTCTCTTTCCTTTGTAATTTAAGGGAAAGCCTGGGCATTGACTGTATCATTCGTAAATGGAAAGATACCCACGAAAAATACCCGAAGTGTTGGTTCATAATGTAATATTTTTCCTATAAATCACAAATTACTACTTCATTTGTAATTCTAGTCAAACTGAATGATTCCTCCATTTGTTTAGCATACCTTACTCTTCCCAGAGAGAAAATTATGTGAAATGGACTATACTCCAATTTGATTTGTATGCACAAAGGCATCCAAAATTCGATAGAAATTAAAGACAGTTAAATACAAAAATAATAATTCATGATAAGGGTTTGTAGTGACATTAAGATTTTGCGCTCTTACATTGTTTCATCTTCTCAAATTTCTTTAGATTAAAATAATTCTCATGTATGCACTCACAACTCATTAAATATTCATATAATTACATTGAAATTATTCATTTTCTATCCCCATGCAGTTCCACACAATTACACAAAAACTCCCCTCTTACACAAAAACTCCCCTCTTTCCATCTACTGTCATTTCCGTAACCAATACTAATAAAAAATATAAATCTACTAGAACAAATATGGATATTATAAATCCTATGGAATTATTAGAAAGTAAACCATATGATCACAAAATTTCATAAAACCAACAATTAGTAATTCTCCAGAAATTCTAATCGTATCTATAACTCGAATTGCACATGGGCGAACCACTTTCCTCCCAACCTTGAACTGAATCTTCTAGTTCCCCCTTAGCTGAGATGTGCTTGCCAAAGAATCAACAACCTCTTGTGATTCCAATTAATGTATTTTATACATTACTTCCATAACATATTTTTCCTTAGTGGTGTCCCGCTTTTCATGGGTTTTCCAACCCACTGGCATAGGGTTTTTTTTTTCTTTTTTCGAAAAATGTTTTACTCATTTTTCCTTAAAGCTCACTTTTCTCTCGCGTGGCGCTTTATTCACCCTTACTCAGTGTTTTTCTACAACTGAGTGATTTAATAATTTTTCTCTCCCATCATATTAAATCTTATTAATTAACCCTTAGGGATTTTGAGGAGTTATTTAAGGGAAGATTGTCTTGATCTTATCCACCAATATTGGTTTCCAGATCTTAGCAAGGATCTATTAACTCACGTGTTTCTTTCCCAAGTAATTTCCTCATTTCCTTTTTCGTTAATAAAATTCATTTATTACATCATCATACTTTATTGTTCATTTGAAATCAAACCCAACATGATTTCCTAGCCATCATATCTAAAATTAGTTCAATCTAAAATAGAAAAATATTATATAGAAACAAAGGGATATTACATGGGAGATCCCTCAACATCTAACTGCTTGAAACAATATTGAGATATTAATAATATCTTCTAAGGTGAAGCTTTTTTCCAAGCCTTGAACACGAATAAAGCACGCCAAATTTGAAGATAGAGATACACACTCCTCAACTATCCTTCTTCTCAAGATGACAAGGCAAGAAAGATTGGGATCAATGTTCGGAGAATTGTAAGGGGAAACAAATTAGTTTTTCTTCGTAAGAAACATGTGTTGCTATTTTCTTTATTTCGAGAAAACTTGTTTAAACAAAGATGTAATGCATTCCTTTATACCAAAAGTGGCCCCAATCCTAGTGCTTCTCGACCTCAAATTGAAGAAAAAATTGGTCCTCCAATGATCGAGAGAACAAGAGGCTTTTGTGATGCATTTTGAGTAGCTTCAAAGGATAAAAAATTAGAGCCATGCTTCTCTCTTTTTTCTTTATCACATATCTCGCATTTCGAGTGAAATCAATTGTAAGCTGACAAAGAAAGATTAATAAAACATAGGCAACTACTTACTGAAGTCTCTTGTGATCACCTGCACACTACTAGAACAACAAAGCCAATACCAAAATTCATACCCATTAATGTCCAACGCCACGATTACACAATGAACAAAAAAAATGCAAAGACTACAAAATGCAAGGAAGATGGGAGTGAGATCATCCTCCTCCCTTCTATAAGAATGCACATCCCATATATTCCTTGAATTGATGAGTGATTCGGTAGTTATAAACTTTTCCAAAACCCACAACTAATTATTGATGCCAACCATCTTGGAGCACATAGAACAATTAATCCAATTAAACTCTCATATTATTCAAATAAAAAATGCCAAATATTAATATGAAATTTATGGGGATATTACATTATCTGCCCCTTAAAATAACACTATATTTGGTGTTCTTCTTTTCTTCCTTTCGTCCTCATTATATTTTCGTTTTGTCTTTATCCCCCATTGAAATTTTATTTTTTTAATTTTAGATTTCTTTTATCTCTAGAAATCTACATTTTAGATCATCTTTCACTCATAATGTCTATCTCTAGTCATGATAGTTCTATAACCAAAACAACCTAAAGGGATCCCTCCCCTTAAAAATAGAGGATTTTTTTTCAAGAAATACCAATAAGTAAAATAAATATTTTTTTATTGATAACCATAAATATTTACAGCTATGAAAATATTCAACTTTTATTACCAACTAATACTCTTGGAGACCATGGCCACTCCATACAATATTTTGATTACAGGTGGTTTTTTAGTTGTTACAAACACTCTAAGAGTGGTTTATTAAGACCTCGGGTTTGTTACAACCTTTATCCATTCCAAGTCAACGTTGGGAGGAGGTTTCAATGGATTCTATCACATGTTTACCCAAGTCTAAAGGAAAGAGTGTAATCATGGTGGTAGTTGATATATTTACCAAGTATGCACAATGTTTGGCATTATCTCATCCATTTAAAATGAGTACAGTTGCTACTGCATTTATGGAAACAATTCAAAAGCTACATGGAAACCCAAAGATTATTGTAAGTGAGAGAGATTACATTTTCACTGGAAATTTCTGGACAAAATTATTTTCTTGTCTCGATACTCAGTTAGCTTCGATTCCATTCATCTTAGATTTAGTTAATTTTTATGAGAGTCAAATTTTTTGCACTTGGTCTCATAATTTTGATATAGCATGTTGCATTTCTTCCTTTTCTTCATGTGTCATAGTAGATATTTCAGGTTTCTTACTAGGTGTTTCCATTTTCTTTCTTCGGGTCATCAATTAATGATAATTATGCTTCACAATTCCCTTTGAATCACTTCAAACTACTTTGTCAAACAAAACTTAAGAAGAAAAAAAAAACTACAATTTTATTTTTTTTATTTATTTATTTTTATTTTTTTCGCTTTGTAGGAGCTCGACATTGAATTTGTTATATCTTTATAATTTTTGATCTCCAAGTTCTGAAATTGGTCTTTGTGGAATATATCTAAGTCCTCTTTCAAATCCCATAAGTTTGATCAAGATTGTTTTATCCATGAAATATTTATGCTCAATGTCCCACGATGACCTAATTATAGACTGGTTCAGTAGAGATAACTTGTACGAAGTGGCACATCTCACTTTTTGAACCTTCAGACTTGAAAACAATATCCAACAAACTAAATTCTATCCTCTTTCTTTCAGTTTTTATGAAATTTGAATCCAATGGTCAAAGATAAAGTTATGACGATTTTCTCAATGTCACCTACTTGAGATCGAATTCTAGAGCCTGCAAAAACCCTAACTTCCTTGGATCATATCTCTAACAATATAGCGAGACAAGATCTAAAATTCGTACACAAGGTTCATCACGATTGTGGATCAAATGGGTTTTAATTTCATCTTCTGAATCTTCATATAAACAAAGTTATAGCAAACATTCCACAATGACCTGCTTGAAGCAACAAAACCCTAGAATCCAAACCTCTGATACCAAATGTTATGCAACTAGCTTAGAAAATAGAATAAGAGATAGATTAATGACTTCAAAATTAGGCTCTTTGAGGGGGAAGCCTCCTTTACATTACACAAATGAACAATTTTTGGTTGATACAAATGAAAAAACCTCATTTTTATATATAGGAGTCTAAGGGGTCACAATATGATCAAAGCTGACAAAACAATAATGATGTAAGTGCACAAAAATAGTAATATTGGGCTTCTATGGGGCACAATAATAATAATATGGGGACAATAGGGGCACAAAAATAACAATAAGTGGCTACCATGACAATAACAATGGAGGAATACACTAGTATTATAGGGACCTAACATTATCTCCCGCAATGCTTTTCATACATCTTCCCTCCATGACATGTATCTCCAGTCATGTTAATATTTATTGGTCAGAAACCAAACATGGTCATTCCTCTTGAAAAAATGGAGCAATTTTCCTTTTTCTATGTTTTCATATCACTTCCGGGACCAATAACTAATTTTAATTATTTCCTAGTAGTAAGAAGTCTAACCTCTCATGAGGTGGATCCTCTTATATTTCAAAAATAATAATAAGTAAAGTACTATAATTTTATTAACAAATAAATATTTACATTCTCATAAGAATTTTCACTTTTTACTTTTTGGTTTTTCGACCACATGTCATTGTAAAAGTCATTTTAAATACGATTTACCACTTTTCCTTAACGATCTTTGTTAATCTACATTTTATCTAAAA
>APFE030901432.1:33910-64470 GCA_000404065.3 Pinus taeda | reverse complement strand
GTGGGAAATCTTTGTGTATATGTGTTTTATGTGTTATGCTCTCGCATTTTTATTTTTCCTGTGATTTAGAATTCGTATGCAGGTAATTTCTGTACGGGGTTAAAACCTACAATTTAAACAAGGAATTCCTGTTCACGCTTTAGAAGAGAAGTGGACCAGTTTACTGTTGATTATTCAAAAGTTCATTACATGTGAAGGCCGTTTTGGAGCAATGTATATGTATCATACTCGACTGTTGATGAACTTTTTAGAGAATCAAACCCTAAATCCGCCTTACTTTTTATTGTTGAGCTTGAAAAAGATGTGCACAACCGTCCAAAAGAATATAGAGGACATAGAACCCCACTTGTATCATCACGGGTTGGTGAAAATTTTAGTTGAAGACCAATTGAAGAAAAAGAGGGATACCTGGGAATGGTTTTTAGTGAGAAATTACTTTCAAGATCCACCTGAAATTCCCGAGAGCAGTACAACAAGGAAGAGTAGAAAAAGGGAAACTTGTGTAAGAATTAAATACCCTCCTATTAGCAGAACCAAAGAAGTTAATCAAGAAGAGAAGATGGAAAGAACAAAGGATAAAAAACAAAAGAAATTGAAAGGGAAAAGAAACATAGAGGATGTCTACCAATCACCAGAACCTTCCTTAGAAGAGGACCACCAAACACTGTCTGAAAGGCTAACTCACCTCCAAGGACAATCAACTGCAGCCATGAAGAAAGAAAAAGAAAAACAGAGTATTGAGGAAGAGGACACTAGCCCACAACATTTGAGGAGAAGCATCAGGATTAGAGGAAAGTGGAGAAAAGCACAAACAAAAGGGCCCCATTTTATTGAGTTGGGAGGAGGAACACCGAAACAATCTCCAGCTGGCCATAGCCCACCTCATTCTCAGCCAAATATTGAAACCAGTCCTCCAGATGTTGACATAAGTCCTTCTTGGCCAGACTTTGAAATCAGTCCTCCTCAACAAGACTTTGGGGTCAGCCCAAGGAAAACTTCACCCGAGATAGACCCGATTCAGTAGGAGATGTATGATTATATAGAATCCTTAGAAAAGAAAGCCACAGGTCCAAGCTCTTAATCCATGCCTCATCCAACACAGGACATTCAAATCCAGTCATTGAAACATGAAATTTTTGAGTTAGAGGTCCTAAATAGACACATTAAACATGAAAATGAAGCATTAAAGGAACAAAGCAGACTGGATAAGGTCATTCATGATAATACCATGCTACATCTTGGGCTATGGCAGAAAAAGAACAGGAAATTGAAAAAAAAGTGCAGGAAGATAAGTAGAGCACTGATCAATCTCAAATTCAGATGCTTGATGAAGAAGCCCAGGATGTTAGCAACACCAAGAAAGAGAAGAAGAGGGCTGGATGTATTGGTAGAAGTTTCAGAGCATATGATTTAAAGGGGGGATAGTCAAAATTTTGGTTGCATGGGGACATACAACACCTTCACAGTGGGGGTATGTTGAGCCCCGAACTTGCATCTTTCCTACACCTTTTTCTAGCTTCTTTCCATTTACCTGAACCTCCTAAGCTATCAATATCATTGCATATTAGTCATAAAAGAGCATATAAAGTGGTTTCTTAACTATGTCTTTGTGTTGCTATTTGAACTAGATTTTTGCTTATGAGCTGCGGAATATTGTCACTTTCTGCGGCTGGTTCAACTTTCCGCAGCCGTTTTTGTTAAACTATAGGTTGCAGGTGTCATGAGGCAAAGCAAGCCACATGGGCAAGTTGGAAATGACCTGGGCATGGGTTAGGTCAGATTGGTCCAGCTGGATTCGTCAAAGAAGGCCGTGGTCAACGGTGGTCAAGCGGTGGTCAAACAGGAGAGTCCTATGACAACAGGACACCGTTTTCAACCACGTGAAGATCTCCATGACTGTTTCTAGATCTTTGGAGGCACGCTGACACCTGTAGGCTGTCCATGATGTGGATCCAACAACCACTTTCAATAAGATTGCGTAATCTCGACGACCATGCTGCTAAATTCGTGGACGTTGTTCTTCACGTGTCCTCTGTTCACGTAGTTTTCTAGGAAAAACAGTTATGTAACCTTTGTTATAAATAACGCATTTTGATACGCATAATAGTTAACCTTTTGAATGTAATATTTTCTGTTAAAAACTCACTGTGTCGTGACATTGGTTTAGTGCTGTAACTGTGTTTTGATATATAGTATATATATAATATATATATATATATATATATATATATATATATATAAGAAGACTCTGTTCTACATGTTGGCGTGAACGTGATTTGGAATTGATAGCTTGTTAGCCGAGGTTGTGCAGAGGGCCCCTGCACACCAAGGTTTCGTTTCCACTGTTGCTGTATAGTTTTTATGCATCATTTCTTTATTCTCATTGCATATTTTTTTCATTTATGTATATATTTCTAACATTCCACTGTTGGTCATGATTTTACAAGCTTTGTCTAACGCTGATCAGTGTATGTATGTTTCAGATAGAGTAGGCAACCCGGGCATCTGCATATAATTTTCACAATGACTAATGACATGGGATTAATTCTCTGTTGACTTTGTTTTTCCTAGTTTTTAATTCCAGTTTTGTTTTGTTGAGTTTAGTTTTGTTCCTTTGCTTTGTTAAGTTAGTTAGAAATCAACTTGCTCATTTCATTGACAGTTACCTCCAAAAGCCATAGCGAGACTAACTGGCGAGGGATTGAAATATGAATGCTGTGATTTGATTTTAGTTTACTTTTCTGCAATTAGATAATTGGATTGCTCATTTCATTGACAGTTACCTCCGAAAGCCATAGCGAGACTAACTGGCGAGGGATTGAAATATGAATGCTGTGATTTGATTTTAGTTTACTTTTATGCAATTAGATAATTGGATTGCTCATTTCATTGATAGTTACCTCCGAAAGCCATAGAGAGACTAACTGGCGAGGGATTGAAATATGGATGTTGTGATTTGGTTTTAGTTTACTTTTCTGCAATTAGATAATTGGATTACTCATTTCATTCACAGTTACCTCCAAAAGCCATAACGAGACTAACTAGCAAGGGATTGAAATATGGATGATGTAATTTGATTTTAGTTTTATTTTCTTTGCAATCTTTGATTTCCTTGAGTGGAGTAGCTTAAATCAATTTTCTGTATTTAGACAGCAGCAGAGATGATAGTTTCATAATTAGTAGTTCATTACTCATTTTAATTAGCAACATCTTTTCATTCTTGATTTATGTGTTATTTTTCGCTAGTATGTTCTTAGACCTTCTGAAGTGTTAAGTTTTGGGAACCCTTATAAAGGACATAATTGCCTTAAAACTTATAACCATACTTGCCTTCTAGAAATTTAGGAATAGGAATTTCATAAACAAAGATAAAAACCCCCAAAACAACATAAAAATAAAAATTGACAAAAGTAAGAAATAGGTTATCTTGCACATATAGTGCGCCACACTTCGTCAGCTTACGAATCCCGGATTGACAATTAATGTAGCAATTTAGGACTCACTAAATTGACCAAACATCAAGCATAAGAGAAATTGAAGATTGTTTATTTGCTGAAGAGTTTAACATAAAATAATCTTCCATCCAATCAACAATTCTATCATGATGTTCAAAATGATCAACTTGAAAACCATGAAAAACTTGCAAAGATGAGAATTCATTCAGCGAAATCGAGCTACGATGAGAATCTTGTGAGGAAACCCTAATTTGACCTAGTTCAAGGATCTTATTAGGATGATGAAGTTTTGATATAACCATTAGCGGGAACTGAATGCCTCATCTTCTTGATAGGCCTTTGAACCTTCAAATGTTGAATGATCATATCTAGTTGGCTTGGTAAATTCAAAAGATGAATGTGGACAACCATCATCACATATATCAGTGAAATAATGTTTAACTGAAAGACAATTGTTAAAGTCATTGCTTTGATTAAATGACTGGATATTATCAAATTTTCCATTCAACACATAATATTCTTCATTGCTCATGAATGGAGATGAATCAACCAGAGAAATTTCATGAAAGACCCAAGTCATATGATTTTCTCCTCCCCATACAATGGATCACAAGTTTACAGGGGTATGAGAAATAGATTCATTCTTTTCCTCTTCTAAATGTGAAACATCACTATCATGTACCTGATTGCAATCGAGGCCAAGAGAATGAGAATCCAAAGGATTTAAAATAATTGTTGGTGCAACATATTCATAAAACAAATCAAGATATAATGAATGGTGATTTGAGGATGAAAGAATATGAAAAGCCCCCCTTAAAGAAACATCAATTAAATCTGATTCATAATTCATATTTTTCTTGAGAAATCAACAAATCAACATTAATGTTATGGTCTATGGAACAATTCAAACACTCACCATTAACCATGACAATGTCTTGGTCATAGCAGGGAGTGAAGGTAAGGGCATGCTATGGGGAGGTGGAAGATTAATGGAATCATCTTGAATTAGATCTGCATGACAATGAAGAGATGCTTTACTAGTTTGAGTTTCAACTTGTCATACTTTTGAAAAAAAATCATAGTTTGAGAAGCGTGACAACTTTGTTCTTCTTCATTCAAGATCTCTTCATTACATGATTCTTTTATAACCGAGTCTTCATTGTTTACACAAGAACTCATTTAATTGGATAATGAAGATGAATGAGGATGAGAGATAGCAGAAGTGACACTTTTCCCCTCCAAGACCTGAGGTTCCCCTTGACTCACATTCATAAAAGAGGCAAAAGTTGGTATGAAAAAAGTAGGTACAAATTAGGCTGATTGATATATTGCATATTATTAGAATCATCTTTTGATTGATTATCAACATTTAATTCATATTTATAGAGGTAAACCAAATGTGGTAACTTTTGTGGAAATGATCCCAATCGAAATTTCTCTTAGGAAACTCATAACAAATATTGAGAATTCTAATTGCAAAATCATGCAATGATTCATTTGGTTTCATTTTAAGCTCATTGATATTCTTAAGCAAATTTTCACAATGATACCTATCAAAAGAAGATTGAAAATCATCAATGAATTGGTCTAAAGAATGAATAGATGTGGCTAACAATGTTTGACACCATGCTTTTTTGTGACCTTTATGCGTAAAAGCGAAAAGTCTGCAAATGACATCTTAATGCTACACATCATTAGAAACACAATTTTGAAGAAACTAAAGCATATGTTCAAATGCACAGATCTCACCTTCACCATCAAACTTATTTTCAGGCAAGAGATAACTATCTTAATGGCGATGTCAATATATTCACTTTTAGAAGAAAAAAACCCCAAATAGAGATTTGAGAAGGAGCCATTTAAAATAAAAATTTAAGATATAAGCTCCATAGGGCTAGCTTGTCGTTTTCCCTCCTAGTGCCAAATATATTGATGGGGAAAAATGTTCTACCAATAGTAAGGGGGTCTCCTTGGTGTGAAGTCCCAATTTGACATTGCACTGTTTGGGATAGGATCCCCATTTTCTATGTGGGCCCAACTGCCACCATGTTGGTTTTGCTCTTGGATTTGAAATGAAGCATTGATAATGTGAGACAAGTATGCAATACCTAGAGAATGGGGACGAAATAAGCCCACAATTAACAAACTTGCAGAATAAAATACAAGAATGTAACAACAACATAATAAGAATAAGTATGCCTCAAGAGGAGTCAATGAGCTAAAACCATATGAAACATATAGGAATAAGAAGGTGTTATAGATTACTTGCAAATTATTTCACAATATATTACTAGTGTTAGTGTGGGCTGAAAATAAAAGACTAAAAAAAAAAGTGTGTGATATGCTACGAATCAATTCATCAACATATAACCCACATGAAAGTACACATGCATACATGACTAAAGTATCGATCAACCATTACAAAAAATATTGTAATGCACGTGAATCTATGCTGAAAATGAAGAACTTCTCATTGATAATACTACAAATTCAAGTACATTCACCACAAACCCATCAAAATACAATAGTGGAATGAGGACTGCTCACACCATCTCCAATATAGACTCCTAGCCTCACCACAACTTAGCCTACGATTTCCAAGAGAAAGAGCAGTCCAAAATCCCTAAGTGCTAATAACTATTCTATAAGAGTGCCAAAAGTCCCCCCCTCCCCCAACGAGGCATGAGGATACATTGATACAAATAGGGAGGTGGCCTTTCACCTTCCTCATGAATATTTAATTGTCTTATGACCTAATTGAATCCTATGTACTATTCGCATTCCAAATGACTCTTCATTTTTCCATGACCTCTCACCTTCTCAATGAGTTTGCCAAGCTCAATTCGAGCTTTACATGAATATTGGAATTTGTTATTTTCATAATCATGACAACCATAATATTTGAAATATGAAAAATGACACATAATGGGTTTAATTCCATAGTAGATGAATTGATATAGCTCGACAATCATCCAAGAAAATTCATCCCTGTACACACACTAACAACAATCAAGACACCAGATTGAAACATTGAATATTTTTAAATGCATCTCTTTATTAACTATATTGATTTCTATAATAAATAGAACTAGTACTAAGAATTTAAAGGAATTCATGGCCTTGAAATATAATATTTATCGTGACGCCAAAGTTGATCAGTCTTTCCATCAATTTGGTAAGAATAGAGTTACCTAGACTTTCTCCCGTAGCTCTAGATTCAATGTGTTTGTTAAGAAACTTAACCATGAGATGTGATCCACTGTTAAACCAATGATTTAATGCAACTTGGTCTTTACTTAATATTGGTCATCAAAGTTCTCCTTCTTGATAAGCTCTGAAAATTAGTTCTCATAATATATGGGTTATACTAAGATTCCCATCCAGGTTACACTTTCTTGTGAACAAGCATGGTCCACAATTGTTCAATATTGCTAATAGGCTCGTTTTGTTGAATGACATTTACTTCTATCGTATTTGAGTCTTAGATAACCTTGGATGTTTTTCTCTTTTCTTGGGAGATTTAGACCTTATAGGGGACACTTATGCATAACCCATGTGATCAGGGGGAAATCTCTATGTTATAGCCTGTAAATCAAGGATGGTAAGGAAATTTATCAAGGCATCCCTTTGTCCTTGAAGCTTATGGGACATAGAAGATGCAAGGTGTGAGATTAGGACCCTTGGAGATGCACCCTTGATGGAACACTGAATATCCTTGAAAATATAACCATGGAGAAAAGCAAGATAAATAGATCTTAAATTATTAATGCTGCTTAACCACAGAGAAGGCAAGATAAATAGATCTTCAATTATTAATGTTTCTATGAAATGTGAAAATGAAAAGTTTATATCCAAAGCATGGATGAGCTTACAAAAGAAACTATCTTCAGAGTTTATCAAGCTTCAGTCTTATTCGACAACAAGGGAAACAATTTTTCAAGAAGATCATTTAAGCTTTATTGTATAATTCTATTGGAAATAATTTGCAAAACCTTTCATGCAGCCAAGCGAGTTCTTCTTCATTAGCCGAGACTTCCATCTTGGCCTAGTGTTCTTATGCATAATAGTTATTTCATAGTCATATTTCTTTCACAAACATAATGAATCCAAAAGGAAAATTTCCAGCCCAAGCTGTTCCACAAGAGCCATTTCCTAGTTTCTCACTTGGTTGGAAAATTTTTATGGCTTTCTTAAGCTGTATGTATGTGAACAATTTCTAGTAATTTTCCAAAGTTACATGAGTGACTCGATAGTTTGAGGTCTTAGAAGATTATGATGACCAACATTAGAAGTCAGAGCTTTTGTTTCATCAATGCAAATCCTTTTCATAAAACCCTAATGCTTGCAACGATCTATCATGTAGGGTAGAGTCAAGAGATGCACAATCTTCTCGAAACCCTAATACTTGCATAATAATTAATGTGTGCCTATAACATCCCAACATTAGCTATTTTGTAGCTCCTAATTATGGTTGTCTTAGGTAAAAATTCTCATGTTATATATGAGCAATATTGTTGTTTAGGTGGCAGAAGCATTCAATGTTCCGCCACACTAGTTTCCATACCCAACATAGTATGATAATGATGCAAACTATTATGCTTTGTTATGGATATCCTTAATGTTGTAAATAATACATTTTGTGTAGGTTTAAATACAATCTTTATATTGTGACATAGGTGTGAATATTCCATTACTAACTTAATCCTCACTTTGAAGACATTTTTGCTCTATTACGTCACTTTTGACTTACTTAGGAGATGACTTATTTGTTTTTATTTGATATCTATTCTCCTTTTACTAGAATAGATACTGGGTTCCTTTTCTTCCACATCACTAGTAAATGAGGCTCCAATATATAAGTTTTCCCCTTAATCCAATTTCACATGACAATTTCGCACATCACATCCCTTAAATATGACTTTTGGATGCTAACACATACATATAATATTATCTGTCCCCTTTCATCATTGTAATAATCCTTGGTGCAATCATCTCGAAGAAGGGAGAGTACTGAAATAATATCTTTTAGAATTCTGCATTTCCCACCATTTTAAGGGAGTATCTTGGCAATGTCGATTGATGCAATCCCAATAGGTTCAAAGGAGTTAGCATGCATTGGTGGCCTATCTCAATTGATAATAACACAAGTGCTCTAAACACGTAAACATCCTTCTTTAGAGAATATAATGAGAAATTTTCTCTAAGAATACCAAGCAATGGTAACAATTGGATCCGAGCCTACATGGGTAATTGCAATCGGAATAGGTCTTTCTTGTATTAATGCATCCTATGCTAGAAGAGTTAAACATCTACGACCAATGAAAACCCACTCCAAATTTGGATGAGATGCAAAGCTCCAACTCCAACAACCTTTGTAGATTAATCAATCTACAATGTATAATAAACTGCAAATGTTTGGATGTTGTAAGCCCCGATTGAATCATCTTCATACGTAACATAGAAGAGTGGGTTGCATGGATAAAAAGCAAGATTAACAACTATTTTCTTGAGATCTAAATTCATCTTTGTATGTGCCCTTCCACTTTCAACAATTCCCACAACTGTCACACCCATATGCCGGTGAAATCCAAAAATACTACAAGTTGAAGAGAAGTATGATACAATATGTACTTTTGCGTCAGGAGTCACCTTGTTGGTTTTTTTTATAGAGAATATATCACAAAGGTGTGCTCTGTCATAAGTTCTTATCATGCCATTCTCAAGCAATGCAATCATAATATGGTCACTTGTTGGTTTGTATGTGATTCATATAACTAGTGCCCCAATATCTATGGCTGAAAGCTTGCATCCATTAAAACATGCAAAGTTCACTTAGACTCCAAACATGTTAGAGATTGTCAAAATTAACTCCTAGTAAGAAGCCTCACAACTTGTTCATATTGAGGCTTGTTATTTCGAAAATAAGGGCATTGATAAAATTTTTAGCATTTATAGTAGAGTAAAGCTTTCTTGACTCAACCTTGTTCAAGTCTAAGATGTTAGTAAGTAGTTGTAGCAAAGCTATAGAGAAACAACAAATTTATGAGACTATTGTTATTTTCTCAATAGTGAGATATTCATGACATAACAAGATGTCCAAAAGCCCGATAACAACAACCATAGGTGTTCAAATTTTGTGACTCATATTTGCCAAAAATTGTCTTTTTTATTTTCTTGAAGCTTCTACTCTTCGCCTTGCATCAAGATGTCTTATCAATTGTACTTGTAATTTAATTTCTTTTGAAACTCCACTTGTCAAAATTAAAAGGCAAACACAACCCTTAACAAGAATATAGATGGACATTGATATAAGGATAATTAGAGTTGCATGACCTCACTAGTCAAGTTCACCCATGAAAAATGACCTTGGAATGATGATGAATCCCACCAGAGTAAGTCTTGTTAAGTTGAACATAAAGGAGTGAATATAATAGCGATGACATCCAAGCAAGACATTTTCCACATGAACACCTTTGCTGAAACATAACCTATTTCCATACTTTTTGTTTTTTTTTTTGCAACCACATTACACCAACCATTATGATAGGATGACTTGACTCCACAACTGCCATAAGTTTTGGGCCACCAAATTTATTTGTCATTAGTGGAGCATCATTAGAGGTGATAATTATATTGCCTTCTTGAGAAGTTAAGTACATATAGCCACTATGTAATTCCACCAATTCTTTCATTAGTTGGTCGATGCTAGAAATATATGATCTCACTCTAACTATCAAAAATATATTATTTTAACTAGGATGTATTACAAGAGATGTAGAAGGACGTAGAGGTGTGTCATAATACTTACTCACTGTTACATTCCAATAAGGCCCACCATCTTGTATTTGTGAAATCTCATCAATATTGATGAGTTAACTAGGAGGCATCTACTTAGGAAGGCCATTCTTCTCACCTACAGAATGATCAAGTGGTTCCTTATACCAGATAGATGAATTTCTTTGAGTAACAAAACAATTTTCCCAACTGTAAAAGGTGCATTCAATGTCCTTTCTTTACTATCTATTTCCCTTGAAGCATTGGATAAAGTTGAATTTAGAGGTTCAAAGAAGATATAAAATGTACTATTGTCCTTGATATCTCCATGGAAGGCTTGAACCTGACCATTTCCATAATTGATGGTTATTGCAGTCAGTGATTCCAATGTGCAAACAAAGCCCATGTGATATTCATCATCACATCATATAATTGAACTTTCTAACAAGGGCTTCAAGGTATTGAATAACGACCAATTACGCATTCTAAAAGTCGAACATGGGCCATAGTTATTTCCATAATGGAGTTAAGTATGTTGAACATTATTTAGATGTGATGTTACAAAAGCTCATGGTAGACACCATAGGTTAAACTCTTTATATATTTTGTTGTGTACACAATTGTAAAGTGCCATGTCAAAATGGTAAGAAAACCTATTAAGATAGCCAACATCACTATATAATTGTGAAAATGGTTGCTCCATAGTAGGCAGGTGCTCATGGGATTTCTTTTTGTATGTAGCAATCAATATTTACTAGTTTTTCCACATAATATCCATTCTCATCAACTTCTAAATTGTGCGTAACTTTACCATACATCCCTACAAAATAGACCAAAACCATAATGAAAACCAAGTGTAGACAAGGCAATAAAGTTAAGCCAAGACAACCCCATGTTTCTTACAAGGGCAAAAGAAGTGTGAAGAATTGTAGTTCAATGTTGTCTCTATTTAAATAGATGACCAAAATAATAACTCCACCTAATATAAATATAATAAATATGCACAAGGATCAAGAACAACATGCAGGTATAAACAATTTGATTTGTGAAAGTATGACCAAGCATACCCTTCCATGATAACTAGGTTATCTTAAGGATCGCGTCAAAATCATGTAACAAGGACGATCATTAAAGCTTTGAAAAGCAAGGGGGACCCAAAATTTAGTTGTACATGCTAAAATTTTTGGGTGGTGTTGTAGCAGCTACTACAAGGTGACAAAAGAGCAATTACAGATACCACCCCCTTAGAGGAACATTGTCCTCAATATTCTACTATTGAACACAAAATTTACAATGAGTTTTATATACAAACAACTCTCTTTACATTTGCTTATATAACAAACAAATATGGATATGACGCCCTAATTTTCTAATCCATTTCCCAAGTAGCTTCATTTGGTCCAAAGTGCTTCCACTAGACCTTGACCTACTTGATTACTCGATTCTAGAGTGCAGTCTTCCTTTCATCTAGAATGCACTATGGTTATGCTTGGAATTCTCCCCTAGATTCCACCTATATCACATACCAATAAAAAACATGATTAGAAGGAATTACCTCCTATGGAGGCATTACCTCCTTGGAAGGAATTTTATCTTGATGTCATATCATGGAGGGTTGAGGTATCTATTTGATCAGCCCAAGTTGAATGCAAGGTGGGCAAGGTGAATAGCCTTGATTAGTGAATTTGATTTTGAAATCAAGTATATCAAGGGAAAGGAAAACATAGTAGCCAATGTACTTGTGAAAGGATTAATGCCATAATACCTTTAAGATAGATATTTTTCCTTGGAATTCCTCTTGAATCTCCTCTAGGAGAAATCTTTCTCTATGATATCTTTTACATTCCTTAAATCTTCCCACTAGATATCAGCCTTGCCCTTTAGGCTGAAAATTGATACCCTTGCCTTCATATTCTTAGAGTAATCATGAATCGTGAAATACTTATTCATCCCTAATAGCCATGTCTCTACTCCCTCAACCTTCTTCACCTCTCAATAAAGTATAGGAGGTTTTTCCTTCTTAAATTATTCTAGCATGAAGTCTCTTCCTTTCATTTTCTACTGATACTATCTTTTAATTACAACACTAGACAAATGCTCATGACTACATGACCTCCTTTCTGGAATCATTATTGGAGTTCCACCTCTCACTATGTCTTCACTTGTTTGCTTATGCCTTTTCTTAGATCTATTTCCTTTTGTAGAATCAACCCTGAATTCATTCCTTCCAAGACTTGATGTACTTTTCCTTCCTTTAACCTCTCCTAGGTAGTTGGCACCTAGATCTTGTTTCCACTACCTTTGCAAATATGATAGGATCCATAGTATAATTGTGTTTACTTTTGCTTGTTACTCCTGAGCCATGGCAATCCTTTCATTATCTACCTTATAAATTCTCAGTTTAACTCTTATACTTCTCAGGGAATCCATCCAGTTAGGGATCCTTCCTCTCTCCTTTTCTCCACTAACTCTTCTTCCAGACCATGTTGGAATTTATTAGTGTCATATTGCTCCATTCTACTATTCCCTGACATCATCTTATGTGTTGTTAGACACGCATAACTGTTAGCCACCAATATATAAATAACATATTTACCCATTTCCTTCGAAAATATGCAATAAGCATATGGATGTGAGGCTATCTAAAACATCAAATTTCAAGTTAGCATGACTATTAGAAAATAATTAGCATATCATAATCAATATTTGCATACATGTAGTCCATAGTTAAAACACTACAAGCAACACACATTTGCACACAATAACCATCACTATAAATTACTACACTCTATAATGGAGTTCAAAAATTATCCTTTTAGGCCCATTCAGTCCAAGAGCTAAATTTGGGCACCCTACTAGCACTTTATAATTCTCCCTCCCACCCCCTTGGAGTAGTCTAGGTTGGATTGGAGGTGTTACATTTAACTAACCCAACATCCATGGTCTCATATTTGGAACTGGGGTCGCAAAATTCTTTCTTCACCAAAGTTAGCAGAATTAACTTTGGTTAACACCATTGCGTCTAGCTTGTCAAGAGATTTTTAGCGATGTAAATTTTATCTTAATCTGAGTCCTTTATTTAAAGTTATGCACATTTAAATATTTTACCATTTAACCTTGCCACATCAACAAGCATGGCCACATGGCACTGCCAAGTGGCCTATGTGGTTTTGCAACGTCGCACAAAATCTCTCGTGGCCCTGCCATGTAATAGTGCATAGCGCCATCTTTCCCCATGCCATTCCTTCTAAATTTACCCCATTCAAACCTCTGCAACATTACGATAACTTTCTTGTCCCCTTCCAATGAGATTCCAATTATGCACTCTCTATTTGTTGTACCATTCCTCCAAGGGCATCCTACTTCAATCCTCTGTAGCCTAGTAGGATGTGAACATTTATGTTATGTAATGGGGAGTTTCTCATCCCACTGCTTCCATTTACCATGACCCATTGCAAATAGACACTACAAAATACCACATAGGGTCTGAGGTCTGTGGTGATGTGTGACCCAACCACGTCCAGTTCCACTTCAATACCATGTAGCATTCTCCATGCCAAGTGGCACCACAAAACCACTGCCACATGTTTCCTAAGTGTCACATTAGCCTAAATTCCACATCACATGCTCCTATTGCGTCTTGCTGATGTCATCTTGCCACATGGTATCCTATAGTGGTGCCACATGTCATTTGAAAACCAACCACTTGGCCAATTCTTCCTGCCACATGTCACGTTGACAACATGCCACATCGATAATCTTGCCACATCACATTTACACATCAATTGTGTTCTACATGGAATCTTCCACCTCAAATTAATTCATGGGTCCCACCAGTTCAAGCCCTTTTCATTTTGCAACTAATTCATGTTATGAAGTTTTATGATCAACTGGAAATCTTCCACATTGATCAACACATCTCCAATCCCTAGAACTCTAAATTTTTAGTCCTGCAGAGACAAATATCAATCCCTAAAATGTGAGAATTTCTGTCTCTCGATATCAAGTTTCTTGTTCGATGAAGCCCTATTTCCATTTCTTGGGACATAACTATTTTCGCTTACTTATGGAAACCATTTCCTGTCGTGCCCCTGTGCTTCTTGTCATTCACGACCATTTCCATAGAAAGCCTACATAACACTAGGCACAACCCTTGTGATGGTAATTAGCACTAAGCACTATCATTAAGTGGATGAGTAACTTGTTAATTAGCAGTAATTCCTGCAAGTTAACAAATTCGTCAATGTTGTTTTATCCATAATTACAACATTTGGAACCTCTTCCACTAATACAACTTCATTAATAACAATATTAGTCTTTTCCATGTTGATTGCATTGATGTTGGTATCCTTGTCTATGATTGAGATTTTTGTTATGCCTTCTTCTCATTATTCAACTTCTTCATTTCTGTTAGTGGAGTTTTATTATGATTTATTAGATGAAAAATTTCATCATCTTTGGATGATAACATTTTACTAATATTTTCAATATTTCATTTATGAGTGATTTTTATATTGTTAGTTTGTTGTTGTGACTCTTTTATCTATTATTGAAATTTGTGAATTTCGATATCTTACTTTTCTTGAGATTCTTGGTCATAGTGAATTGAAACATCTTGTCAAATTGATATTTGATTCTTTGCTTGTAAGTCATAATTTTCTTTGTCTAATGATTGTAGTTGTTTTTGAAGTATTTTGTTTTGTTTTGTTTTTTTTTCCTAATTTAGATTCTAATATATACACTTCATCTATGAGAGATTGGTTTTGTTCACATAAATTGTTTACTAAAGAATTTTGTTCCATGATTCATGCATTCAACTCTTGAATATAGTTTTTTAAGGAAATAATTATCTTTCTCTATTAAATCATTATAATGTTTTCAATATCAAATACAAATCGTCTTTTTCTATTTCTCTTCATGTTGCATTACTTTATCCACTAATTTATCCACATGTGAAGTGATATCATACATATCCAATAATACTTTTATCATTTTATGTGACACTTTGATGATTAGAACACTCTTATTTTAATATATATTATAAATTATTTAATTCTATGATATTTCCACCTTTATATATTTTTAATATTTCCATCGTTTTATAATTTTTTTTATTAACATTCTTTTCTAACTTGTCTAGAGACAACCCTAACGCAATTGACGAAACTTTAGTTGTTCTTCCATGGCGACTTCCCCAAAGGGGGCTCCTCCCCCTCCCCCTGATGAAGTAGCTGTCTTCCAAGGACTGGTGGCTTCTTTATGGAAAAAACCATGGTCAAAGGAGGCATAGTTAAATTTTGTGAAAAAGGACAAAAATATTTCTACAATAGCACTCTTGACGAGGTTTTGGTGAACGTCTGTCTCTTTCACAACCAGAGCTCGTGTGGGTGAGTTTATGAGCATGTGGTTGTCACCCAAATCTATGCACCTGTGGATCAAGAAAACATGGAAGCCAATGATGAGAGGAAGGACTAGCATCTATTCTTATGGTAATGGATTATTTTCCTTTCTTTTTTAATTTAAAGAGGACCAAAATGTAATTTTCAAGAATGGTCCTTACTTTTTTGGATCTAGAGGAATGTGTTTGAACTCATGGTCCTTAGATTTTTACCCAGAAGAGGACCTTCGAATGATGTACCAGTCTGGGTTAAGCTACCAAGGCTTCCTCTCTCGTGTTGAAGTGATGATGGCCTAAGGGAAATAGGGAATGTGGGAAAATATCTAGTTTGAGCTGAACCAAAAGGCAATCAATTCACTTGTGCAAAAATATGTGTCGAGGTAGACTTAGAAAAAGGACTACCCTCTGAGATCAAACTAATTTAAGGGGAATGGAGTCACTTGCAAGTCTTGGACTATGAAGAACTTCCCTTTAAGTACCAGATTTGTCATGAATATGGGAATTTTGCTAGAGATTTTAAAAAATCACAACAAGGGATAGATGAGGGAAATACTCCTATTGCAGAAGAGAAATGACAAACCTAACAAAGGGGAAGCAATTGAGCGAATAGAACTTCCAATAAAAATCCTCCAAAACAAATTATAAACAAAGTCTCCTCAACAAACACATTTGAAGTTCTATAGTCGCAAGAAGAGCTTGAACAAGGAGATCCAAAGAAGCTATGGGAAACAATGGATAAAGAGGAGGAAATCCCAGAGAAAGAAGAAGGGGAAATCCCTGCTTTAGAGTCAACATAACTAATTTCCTTGGAGAAGGAGCAATCTCTCCCACATAATCATGAGAAAATCCTCTCAAATATGGAAACACGGGGACCAATGGGAGAAGAAACACCTAGAATGCAAAAGAATCCAGAGGTGGGATCTAGGAAAGTAATGAAAATAAATGCAAGAAAAAAAACTACTAAGGGTGACGACTCAACAAGACATGAATCTGAAAACCCCAAAAAAACTAGTAGACCTTCAAAAAGGGAGGAAAGAGGAGCCGACATGGAGCTAAATAAAAAATTGGGTAATCAACCACAAATTTCATATGTGTTCAAATCCGTAGCAAGAAGTGAAAAGGACGAGGTGGTAATTATAACACCCCCAAATCCAAATGAAAGTAATTTCTTGGAATAAAAGAGGATTGGGAACCCCCAACAAATCCCAATATTTCAAAGATCTAGTTAAACAAGAAAAGTTGCATATTTTACTCTTGTCGGAAACAAAGATGGAAGAAAATATGGGCATCTTGAGGATGTTTGAATGGACAATTTTTTTTTTTTTTTTCTCTTCTAAAATTTTTGATGTTTTTTAAGATTTTTTGTTGTTAAGAGTCTTTTTTAGTGACTATAGTCAACATCTATTTAGTGTTATAGGTAAAAGTTGTCATAAAAAAAGGACTATCAACCTTGAGGACTTTTGAATTTCACATGAAGATGGAAAATGAAAAACTATATACGAAATGTAGCGCAAATTCCGACTCATTTTTAATATAAACAATATCCATTTTTTTGAAAAACATATTTCCACCTTTTTATTAATATTTTCACAAGACTATTTATAAAACTTATCTTTCATGTAAAAATGAATCTATATTTCCTTTTATATAATAATATATATATATAATTTCTTTTATTTCCAAGCAAAAATTCCTCCACATAAAGAAAATATACATACAAAGATTATGGATAAAAGTTTCTCCACATAAGGGAAAAATATATACAAAGATTATAAATAAAAGTTCCTCCATATAAAGGAAATATATATACAAAGATTATAAATTTTGAAACATATAAATTCTTTGGAAAAATGGCGAAACATATAAATTCTTTAGAAATGGAGGAGAAATAGAATATAATTCTTAAAATAATATGTTTTTTTTTTTAATAAAAAAGAACACATTCTACTTGTCAATAGATAGTAGGATCTTCATTAATTTTAATATGCAATGTAGTATACATAGCTTATACTTCTTTTTAAGTCAATAGATTAAGATTCCCAATAAATTTGGGACACATCAGGATTCCTAATAGATGTGAGGAAGTGTGGGTCCATCAAACATATGAGCTAGGGCCTACAATCACTTTTTCATGGTTCCATTGTTTGTGCATGTTTGGTCCACTACACAAACTTCATCATTATTCCATCTTATCCAAAAGTTCTTAGGGGCTTTTGATTCCCACATTAAAACAATAATAATTTAATTTTGGATGTGAGTGGAATAACGGTTTTTATGATTGGAGAATCATTACTAAAATCATCACCAAATTCCCGCAAGGGTTTCTACAAAATTCAACGCGGATTTATGTGGAGCAAGGTATGATGTAAAGTAAGGTAAGGGTAAAGGATATCCTAAACTTAAGCCCCTTCGTCTTTAAAGCCACTAAGTCATGAATATAAAAATTTATTCATCCGAATATGTAAGCTTAAAAAAAGAGATATATGCCTCGACTTCCCCAAGAAAAAATATATATAATAGAAAAAAGAATATATGCTTAAATGGGTTAGCCCACATGGACCGTCATTGCCCCTCATCATTACGACATAACTAAAATTCTCCTTTTATAAAATAAAAAATAAGTACAACATGTTTGAATTATGCCTACTCAATCACAATCTTGTCACAATGGTTATCTTATATATATTTGTGTTTATTAGCTTTACATTTCTTCTAAGTAAGAATCAATTCAAGCAGAACCACAAATTTTATAAAATAAGTACAACATGTTTGAATTATGCCTACTCTAACACAGTCTTGTCACAATTGTTATTTTATATATATTTGTGTTTATTAGCTTTACATTTCTTCTAAGTAAGAATCAATTATTCAATTGGAACTACAAATTATGAGAGATATGTGAATGCATTTTCTTTCTTTAACTTAGGTAGCTCAATTTATTCTAACACTTATGTTTTTACAAAGAATATATCAAAGAGATAAAGCTCATACAAAATAATACACCCCTCGGTCATGTGACTCCTCAAATACAAAGTTGCGCCACTTCATGGGTTATAAACATGTACATCTTACTCCATGGGATATAATTATGTCATCTTACTCCACCACAAGTTACTCCAACTATGAATCATATGGCCACTCATTTCCTTCATGTCTTCATGATCTGTCCAATCTTCTCCTTAGCACGCATATATGAAGGTTGAGATGACATCCCTTGGTTGCACTCTTAGATCATGGGTAAGTCATCAATCCACTCCTCAGAATGTTATGGCATCCTCATCTCCTCAAGCTCCATTGGTCTTTGCTCTAGAATATCTCCTAAAACTTTGTCAACCAAGATTTCCAATATTCTCACTTGATCAATCAAGATGTCCTATATATGTCCAAACTTCTGCTCCAATACATATATCCTCTCCTCATGCATCGAGTTAGGTTATTCAATTTCCTTCCTCTATCTATGAGTACCTCCATCAATTAAGCTCAAGGAAGTGGCTCATGTGCCAAAACCTATTACCCCTCTCTTGGTGTACACATATACTAGGGTCGGATCCGAAAATATGTCTCAATTGTCCTAAATGAAAAATCAAAATGGGTTTCTTCATTCACAAGAACTCCTACCCTAGAACCCATCACAATCATCCAATGAAATTATGCTATGACTCTTCCTCCCCTGCTAATCTCTATGCATGATCGAAACATCTCACATTGTACTCACCACCCTTTCCTCTCCAAAGCTAACAACCTTGAAAGATGTGTGCACCAACTCAAGTGTCAATCGAAGCTGCTTGGCTACATCCTCCTGTACAAAGTTATGAGTCCTACCACTATGCACCATCACCATAATATCTTCCATCGATCTTTACCTAAACATACCTAAGTTGTGTCGCTTCTTAGTTTTGAATTGGTATTGGTTGTGGCTCCATGATCGCACCCAATACCTTCAACATTCCCATTGTTGGATTCTTTGACTATTGCTCCAAAGAAATTAGCTTTTGCTTCACAAATAGTTCTTTACATAATGTTCTTTTGCACAAATGCAACACAAGATTCTTTCTTTTCCTTTGTAGCATTTTGTCTTTTTAGATTCTTCACAACCCTTGGATTCCTTTGCGTTTCCTTTGTCCTTCTTCTTCTTTCACTTTTCACAGTGGTTGTATTCATTTTTCTTGGAACTAGCCTTGCTCTCACCTCTATATTCCTATTTTTTTCCCTTTGTAGTGATATATGCTACAAAATTTTGCATGTTTTCTCACTGCAACTCACTCTACACCCAATACTTTAAGCCATTTGTGAAGTGGAACAACCTATCCTTCTTTGATATCTATTTGATTTCAAGCATGAGTCCAACAAACTCCTTGATATACATTTAGAGCATCCTTGTGTGCTTCAAAGACAACAACTGGTTCCTCGCAATCCATGCTTGTTTCCCTAGTCCAAAGTGTGTATGCAAGGAAACTTCAATTTATGCCGAAGTACCAATCCTCTTCATAATGTAGGTAGCTGCTAGGTTCTCTACTCACTTTATCCACCATAACTTGACAATCCCTATCAGAAACATAACAACAACATTCACCTTGGCCTCATCTGAACTGCCACTCATCTTATCCAAATACTACTCCATATCCCAATATAAATGACCATGTACCTTATTACTTTGAGAGCTAACATACAACTCTAGTCTTTGATCTCAATGTGCATAGGATTATTAGGAATTCCTATCCCAATCACCCTCTTCAATACTATAATCATACATTTATGATCCTTTAACCTTTGAAAAAAATTCATTATCTATCTCTCCATGCTCAACATTCGTCTTATGGTATCCTCTCTCTTAAAGGTGATCAATGCATTTGCAACCTCACAATACCCTTTGTATGACATTGCCAAATGTTTCAGTCATATTTTGCATGCCATCTTCTAAATCTATGATCTTCTCACCACGTGCCTCTAGCGATTCAACAAGCTAATCCACCATCTTTTCCATTACATGCACCCGGTTCCTTCATCTTGAGTGATTTTGGATCTCTCTCCATGTCGTTTCCACCATGTTGTAATATGGCCATGGTTGTTTCCCTGCAACCAAATGAAACTTTCTTCGCCAATCTATGACAACTCTACGATGTACTTCAATCATCTCAATTATCAATCTATCATCAATTGACATGGAAATGTAATTTCTCTCAATTGTGTTCTAATACCACATGTCAGGACCCCATTGTTGCATTGACATTTAACATGACTAAGCACATCTAAGTTTCCCATCACTATGGGTTGTACAACATCGTGGCCCATTTCATCTTGTCGACTTGGCCAATCCAAGGCTCTGGGAGTTCAAACTATGCCTACTCAGTCATAATATTGTTACAATTATTATCTTATACACATATTTATTAGATTCATAATTCTTCTAAGTAAGAATCAATCACATCACAACCACACAATAAAAGAGATATGTGCATGGTTTTTTTTCTTAAATTGGGTTTCCCAACTCAGCTTAAGACCCACATTTTTACAAAGAATATAGCAAGGAGCCAATGATCATACAACATGATACACCCCTAAGTCATGCGACTCCCCAAATACAAAGTCATGTGACTTCTTAGCTTACAAACCTATACAAGATTGTCACATACCCTTTCTCATCCAACTCATTTCCTCCTTGGTGGTGCTCCCACAATAAGTAATAATTTTTGTAGCATCCCCTGCCCTCCTACTTTCTTTGTTCTCTCTATAGACTCTCACACTGATGATCCTTAACACATTTGATGTGGCTATATCACCTCATGCAAGTCATATAACTTATTGGTTGAATGAATGTGTTATGTCTCCACTCCTCACTTGAATATGTATGTATGTATGTACATACGCATGTGTACGTGTCACATGGCTCATATTTTGGTGATGTTAAACAACTCATCCATCCTCATTTCATTTGTGTGTGCACCCATTTGGAAATTATTAGACTTGTCATGTGCCATGTTCTGTGCCTGACCTTTTTCTAGCCGACCCCTTATCTGCTCGTTTACTTTAATCACACTCCATGCCCACACAATCCCTTTTGCTAGTTCATGTCATTGCGTGGTGCCACCCTGTTCGCTTGACATGTCTAGCTTCCTATTTCCACATGCCACAATTGTTGGCCAACTTGTGGGCAAGCATTCTGCTTGCCCACTTGAATGACCATTCACCAATCTCATCCACGCACTCGATTGTGCAACCCACTTGATCATCACAATCAATGGGGTACCTCTTAGTCCTCCTCATGCCTCCATTTGTGTGGTCCAAGATAGTTTGTGCCATCTTCCAATGTGTGTAACTTGACTTAGTCCATGCTTGGGCAAGTGCCTTGGTGCAACCACATGTCAAGGTGACCGACTTATCTCTCTAAGTGTAATACAAGTATGGAGCTCCCTAGGTTGATTCAGTTCACTCATCCACCCAAAATATGTGTTTCTATACAAATCCCCTTGGTTTTTGGCCAAGGTGTGTCTATTCACACATACAACTACTTGGGTATAGATCAATGATGTTGAAATTATGCCTCTATACATGCCTACACACCATAGACAACTTGGTGTTTTTTAGAAATGATGAAGTTGATATCAATATGAATTAAATATTGAGATAAATGATGACATTAATATGTATTAATTATTTAAAAAATATAATGAAAAATATTTTATTTCATTAATATATGGATACAAATATAATGAATTTAAAATTTATTCTTATATATACTAAATATTAACATATAATGATCAATAGCCTATGCGAACACTTTGATTTTTACAATCCCTAATATTTTTGCTCGGTAATGTGAGTCTTGAGATGACTAAAACACTTAAATTATGACTTGAATAATTGTGACCCAAGGGCATCTAAGTTGTCAAAATCACTTGGGGATCGCACCCAACCTGGACATATTAGTCTTTATCATGACTGGATTTTTGCCCATGGAGTTTCAAATCAGTGACCTTTTCACCACAAAATACCTTAATAGAACGCCTTGTCACCATCTGCTCTACACCTTGTGGGTTTACAATCCCTACTTGACATATATATGGTAAAAAAAATATAAGTTAGGAAAATGATTTAAAAACA
The DNA here is from genome assembly GCA_000404065.3 of Pinus taeda. Taxonomy (NCBI): domain Eukaryota; kingdom Viridiplantae; phylum Streptophyta; class Pinopsida; order Pinales; family Pinaceae; genus Pinus; species Pinus taeda. Next base: position 41,742 of record APFE030901432.1, on the reverse strand, counting down.
CATACACACACGCACACAAAATTGAGATACCAAATCACCAATTCTTCTTTCACATTGACAATACAAATTTAGAAACCAAAATATAAATATGCCTTACTTCTATATATCTTATTATACCTATCATATTGTAATCAATTTGGGTCAAAATCTATTGGCTCTTAATTAATTTGCAAATTAAAAAAAAACTATTTGCAAAGTTTTTTAAGTTTTGGTAAAATTAAATATTAAATTTATATTTTAGAAATTGAAAATTAACTTTTGAATTTTTAAAATTTGAATTTCTACTTTTTGATTGGTGGATTACTAATTTTATGTGGTTTAAAATCAATTTTTCAGAATTAAAAATTGTTAAAAAAAAAAAAAATACTCTAGTCCCAAGTGTCTTCATAAATTAATTATCCATTTTTTTAAATATATGGATTTTTCCATAATTAATATTTTATTTCCATTCACTATCATACTTATTTTTAACAATAAATATTAATTAACCTATAATCATTTCTTGGTTGCTTTCTAGTAATTGTTTTATTCTTCCTAATAACAATGTTTTTCTTTGTAATAACAATCTAATTGCCCGTGTCCTCATAAATTAATTATCCAAAAACACATTAAATATATGATTTTTTCTATAATTAATATTTTCTTTTCATTTTATCATATTTATTTTTAAAAATAAATATTTATTAACCTATAGTCATTCCTTGCTTGCTTTCTATTAATTGTTGTATTCTTTCTAATAATAATGTTTTTTCACCTTTTTCCCTTAATGTATTTTATTAATCATAATATTTTTTGATAGTTTAATTATTTAATTGCTGCTAGTCTTTTTTTTCTTCATAAAACTATATTATCATGTACCAATAGATTATTAGGAATTTGATTCCCCCTCCACCGAGGTTGTGGTACTTAAATCATGCACTTAATATAACTAAGTTATATGATCACATTCACCGCATAGGAGTTCTCTAATTTTTGCATAAGAGACATGTACTAAGCAACAACACTACATATTACACTTGTTCTTGACTTGAAAATGACCATTTATATGTCTTTGTATCAACATTGTGTATCTTGTTCGAAGACTGTATATATCACCTTTCTCTTTCTTATTACAATCCTTTGTATCTTTTGAATCCATGTATGAGTATTATACATATAGATGAAGGTACGGTTAAACTTGCATTAATTTATTAAGGTTCGGTTAATTAAGTTTAATGTATATCAAATTTTAATAATTAGATTATCAATATGTGAAGTAGTAAAGTAATTAATAATATAGAAAGTTAATTATTTGTTAAGAAGGCGTATATATCTATAACATTTTTTTTAATATTTTTTTTTTTTGTGAATTTGGGTGTTACCTTTCTATTACTTCAAATTGTAGCAGGAATTACATCATAAGCATCCACGCCGAGATGATCTCAACCTGCCCATAGGGAAACCAAGTCTGTTGACCATTGAGCTGCATTATAGCCAGTCCAAAATCGAAACAGTATAAGATTCTCCAACAAAGCTAAATGAACATAACTATCTTTATATCCTTTAATATCTGTAAACTTATACCATATAACCAAAAAAATTAGAGTATGCATATAAGAGAGTTTAATCATAAGAATACTCAACCGACATTGGATCTTTGGCACTAGATGTAGGTTGTTCTGTTGGTGGCATGCACAGAATGTGCCTCTCGATACGAGTCAAGCGAACATTCTACTACTGAATTTGACACTGTATCAGCTAAAGTTCTCTGTGGATATCTTTCATATCCTCTAAGGATCCTGGGCTACCTATTAGAGGCAACATCAACGCTTTAGCCATCAAGGTATTCATCCTATAGTATATGTAAAGTGTTTGCAGGAACATAGTGTGTCTTCCCTAAATTTTACTCAAGTCTAGGATAATGTCTCTGGAATCGTCCAAAATCTCCTGCTTGTTGTGATCCATCCCAGTGTGGATATCTGTCTCCCATTCATTGATGGCTTGGTGGGTCCATTGATGGGTGCTCGTTCTATATGCATTGGTTGCCAAATTTCCTAGACATTGAGAGCTCTCATGACCATGATGCTTGGTTGGTCTAGACTAAGCACGACCACAACCACGCCCCTGGCCTGAACCCAAACCACTGTTATGTAGAGACGATGACCTCACCATACCTCCACTCAAGTTTCTGTTGAGGGTTTTCCTGAATACTTTAGTGAAGAAAATTTGAGAGCCACTGGCTCACATTGGGAGGAGGACGTGGGGTGGTTCTGGAGAACAAGGAAAGGTATAAAACTTTGAGGTATGTAATTGAAGATTACCTACGTGATCTAACATACAACAGTGGCCATACAATAGTTCAATAAGTCAGGCCCATAAAATCCTCTCTTGACTTGACTCAAGGAGTACAATAACAACCTGACCATTTCGATTGCAATGGGGTTTACCCCCATACTGCTTGTAAGACACATAATGCAGATTATGACCCTCGCCCATGGCCTCTCTTGTACTGTGACAATCAAAACACTGCATGCATGAATGGGGAAACAACCATATCCCTTGATGACTGCAGTCCATCTCCTAAGCATAATGGCTACCCATAGACCTTGGGTTCGTTAGATTTGTATCATTTTTATCCAAAGTAAAGTGACTGTAGTTGGTGATATCCAAACCCTCCTTGGTGCACCAAGGAACCCCATACCCCAACTCCACGAAATTAGAGTAGAAGCAAAAACATAAACGATTCTAGCCCCCTACCCTAGGGAAGAGGGGGCCCGAGAATTTGGACAAAGGGGCGATAATTCAACCAATCCCTAGGAAGGGGAGTTGTGATGGGACCGAGAGGCCAAAAACCTACAATGCGGCTAGACTCATCCCATAACTAGATGAAGAAACTAGTACCAACCCTACATAACCAAATGAGACAATTACACTTGACTGAAGACATTATATGAAGAAAGGGGTTGACTTGGACATAATCGCTAGAGCAAGGCGGAGAGAAGAGGAAGCACAAATGTGAGCCTGGAATAGGGCCTTGATCTCACCTTCCACTGGGAATGTAACCCACCTCCTCAATCACGTCTCACCTGCAATAAGTTTCTTGCAATTTGCTCTCGGCTTACCTCCACCTGCTATATCTACAACATCTTCAACCTCAAGCATTGTCAAATTCCTCCACCCTCGTTTGTAATAATTCCCTAATGTTCCTTGTATGTGATTACATGTGTGGGAGTGGCCACGCCACCACTTCCTTTATAAACATAATTACCATCATTGCGGCCCAGATCCCATAGTACTCTCTAACCTGACTTGCACCCCGATCGAGGAATATTATCTATACAATATTAATTTTAATCATATATAATATATATATAATTTAATAAACTACCTTATAAATTATTATATAAAAAAGGAAGAGAAGTATTGATTATAAATAATATTATTGTTGCCCTCTTTTATAGTCCTTTTATGAGAGTAAGTAATTTTGGTTAAATATATATTGAATCTAATTTTGACCCTTTTTTATATATGGGATTTGAATAAATGATATATTGTAAGAAGTGTTTTAATAATCCATTAATATTTTTTAATAAACAAATTATTTAATTAATTTAATATATTTGATTTTAGACTTTTGTGATCCATAATGAATTAGAGAATGTGTTTCGAATTAATCCGAAAGATATTCTCAAAATTTAAAATATATTAAATAAGAATGATGTAGAAACTTATAAACAAAATGGCTTTTGTTTTTCAGGGTTTTTGGATATTTTTAATCAACATTTGGCATAAATTTTTAAATACTTGAGTTTAAGTTGTTTAATCTGTAGAATTTGAGTGCCCTAGGGTTTTTTAAGGTGTTGAATCTATTTATGCATTCAACAATATATTTTAAATAACAAAACATTACAATCTTGCTTGAAATTATATCATCAGATTTCGATCAAAAAGACTATTTCGTCTTTAAGTTAGATTACGCCAATAAGAATTATTGTATTAAAATGATCTTAAAACATGAAAAAATATTAAACATTTAAAATGATATAATTATTGAGCCAAAAGGTGCTCTCCAGTCCAGTATGGTAGAGATATTGTAATGTTTAATATTTTGACTCAATAAAACATTTTAACTTGATCAAATTACATAAAAAAAGTAAAATTAAAATAAAAAACATAAATTTAATATTTTCTTTTTGTGTAACTAGGTTGAGCCTAGGCCAAGGTTAACCTACTTATTGGTTGGAAGAAGAATGATATACCCATGATAAGATGCTTATCACCAGGATTTTGCGAGGCTCAGTCGAGCTTGGACACCCATTGGGAAGTTTAATTCCCCCAAAGTGGCTTCCACTCCTCAGCCCCTCCTTATGAGGTTTGAACTTGTAACCTGGCATAGACTAAACCCCACACAAACTAATTGGTCTACATCTTATGGTAACATAAAATTAATAATTATAATTATAACTAATAATTAAACCAGTCTAGATCCATCTTAACTTTGGATCTACCAAGATATTTGATCCCTCTTGTCACTTGGTAGATCCAGATTTTAGATGAATCGAGAGAGAGAGAGAGAGAGATTTCATTAAAAATATATTAAAACACACACACACACATATGCTATTTTAATGGAAAAATGTTTTATAGAGAGTTGAATATTGATGCCATTTTTTATAATCATATATAGAAAAGTATTTAAAATAAATAAAAGCGTATTATTAATGATGATGACAATGATGATTAATGTCTCTTAATGTCAATATAATTTATTAGTATAAAGATTAACTTTTCTGTTGTAGCTCTGATACCACTTGTTATAGATCTCACCCAAAAATATTATAGATTTGATATGAAAATATAAGTCAATGCAAATAAACCTAGAAATAATATGAAATGATTCTTTATTGATCACAACCCTTAAGGTAGGGCAACACCATACATTCACTCCTTAAGGAAGGAGAACACTCCACAAGCCATATGCCTGTTCATACAATAATCCTTGACACAATTCCTTCACAATATTTCTTGACATTATTTCTTGACCTCCTCCATGTGGAGTCTCTAGCCTCTATATAGGCCTCATACATGCAATACCATGGATCATTACCATGGTTCCCTCATACCATCCACTAATACCATGGGCCCATTACATTATTACTGACTACTTGTGGTCCCTTACATGATATGGGTTAAACACCTTATTTATTACTATGGCCCATCCCATTATTACATTATTACCTTGGATACCTCCCTTGGTACCCCATATTATCCCCCCTAGGTATATAACACTCCACCCCCCTTAGCATGTTTCGTCCCCGAAACATGGGAAGAACACAAATAATAAGATCTACTCAAAAGAGTAGTCCACTGGTACCATGCACGTGCATCTAGCCATCCAAGAGAAAGGTGAACCCTCGATCTCGCTGGTGCCTCGCTTGCTTGAGATGGAGTTGACTGTGGCAGCTCTTTTGTGTTGATGTGTAGTAGGTGGATCTTCGCTCCTCGTTATCCGTCATACGGGGGTTGTTGTCCTTGTGACTACTTGGTTTCCATCTTGATGGTTGTCTTGCGGGGTGATGTGGGTGATGATATGTTGAAGTTTTAACCCACGGTGTCTTTTTCTTTAATTCACCCTGCTGTGGTTCCTGTTGTGATGTATTCTTTTCCAATATGACTTCAACCACTGCACCCTCACCTAATGTACCTGTAACCTTTTCTGCTTCAGCCTCTATTTGTGTTTGATTGTTGATCATCAAAGGCTCATCATTTGATATGTCAATCCCTAGAACATCTTCTGCTTCAGCCTCCATGTACTCTTCCTGTTTATTGATGGAAATATCCTGTAATGTAATTTTATTCTTTTTATACCAGAGCTTCAAGAATTTCTTCTGCACATTAATATTGATAGTACCTGCAGATTCCATCCAAGGATATCCCAAAACAACATCCATATTATCCATCTCTAAAGTATAAAAATCTCCATGCAACACATACTTATCCATAGAAAGCTTCAAATCCTTATAAATCTGAACATCTTCATCATCCACTTGTGTGTTTTCAATGTGTTTGGCTAGAACTTGCAATTTATTTGCCAAATTAACATTGATAAAATTATGCTTGCAACTAGGATTTATAGACACAACGATCTTCTCCTTCTGAATCAACCCATGAACCTGCAATAAGGATATCCCAGTAGGAAATAACTCCGCATGTTTCCCCTTATCTTGTTTTCTAACCCGAGACCATTTGTCCATAAGGAGTTTTTTCATTTCTTCATCCGGGCATTTGGCCAAGTTAGTGATGCCCAGTGATTTCCACCATATGGCTGCCTCTTCTTTCAAAAAAAGTGGTACCATATAATTCCATCCCTCCCGAAATATGTTCTTTAGATTTCGTATGAATTATTCAATAGTAGGGCTATCATCTTTTCCAGTAAACTTTGCCATGAAGAGGGTTTGAGAAAAAATTCGCTTACTTGGCGAAAATTTGAAAGGGCCACAATTCTGTCAATATTGTTCAGAATCCTTATTATAACCTGTTTTCAAAACTGGAACAATCATTCTGCATCTGCCCATGTGATAGAAATTTTGATCCAGACACTAGAATTTCATATCTGCGCTGCAACTCTCCCGCTGTCACCAAATTTTCTGCAGAAAAAGAGCTGATTTTAAATCAGCGATATCTCCTTCATCCAGACTCCGATTCGACCGATTTTTTTTTTGAAATCGGGTATTTTTTCACATAGAATCCAGATCTACAATTAGATTTTGCAGATCTTGCACCAGGACGTTTAGATCTGTGCCACAAACTCGCTGCCCTGAAAAATTATCTGCACCCCACTGATTTTTAAATCAGCGATATCTCCTTCATCCAGACTCCGATTCAGTTGATTTTTTTTTGAAATCAGATATTTTTTCACATAGAAAACAGATCTGCAATTAGATTTAGCAGATCTTGCACCAAAATGTACAGATCTGATCTACAAACTTGCCGCCCCTGAAATCCTGCAAAAATTAAAAAAAAATTCTCCACTTTTTTGCCCAAGAAAGTGCTCTGATACCAATTGTTGTGGCTCTCATACCACTTGTTATAGCTCTGATACCAATTGTTGTAGATCTAACCCGGAAATATTATAGATCTGATATAAAAATATAGGACAATGCAAATAAACCCAGAAATAATATGAAATGATTCTTTATTGATCAAACCCTTAAGGTAGGGCAATACCATACATTCACTCCTTAAGGAAGGAGAACACTCCACAAGCCATATGCTTGTTCATACAATATTCCTTCACTATATTTCTTGACGTGGAGTCTCTAGTCTCTATATAGGTCTTATACATACAATACCATAGATCATTACCATGGTTCCCTCATACCATCCACTAATACCATGGGCCCATTACATTAACACTAACTATTTGTGGTCCCTTACATGATATGGGTTAACCACCTTATTTATTACTATGGCCCATCCCATTATTACATTATTACCTTGGGTACCTCCCTTGGTACTCCATATTATCCCCCCTAGGTATATAACATTCCACCCCCCTAAGCATGTTTCATCCCCGAAACATGGGAAGAACACAAATAATAAGATCTACTCAAAAGAGTAGTCCACTGGTACCATGCACGTGCATCTAGCCATCCAAGAGAAAGGTGAACCCTCGATCTCGCTGGTGCGTCGCTCGCTTGAGATGGAAGCTGACCGTGGCAACTTTTCTGTGTTGATGTGTAGTAGGTGAATCTTCGCTCCTCGCTATCCATCATGGGGGGTTGTTGTCCTTGTGGCTAATTGGTTGCCATCTTATTGGTTGTTTTCTTGCGGGGTGATGTGGGTGATGATAT
>APFE030901432.1:20010-33890 GCA_000404065.3 Pinus taeda | reverse complement strand
GGTGTCTTCTTTTCCAATATGACTTCAACCACTGAGCCCTCCTCTGATGTATCAGCACCTGTAACCTTTTCTGCTTTAACCTCTGTTTGTGTTTGATTGTCTATCATCACTGGCTCATCATCTAATATGTCAGACCTTGGAACATCTTCTGTGTCAACTTCCATGGACTCTACCTGTTTATTGATGGAAATATCCTGTAATGTAATTTTCTTTTTTTTTTTATACCAGAGCTTCAGGAATTTCTTTTGCACATTCATATTTATAGTACCCATTGATTCCATCTACGGATATCCCAAAACAACATCCATATTATCTGTCTCTGAAGTATAAAAATCACCATGCAACACATACTTATCCATAGAAATCTTCAAATCCTTATACACTTGGACATCCTCATCATCCACCTGTGTGTTTTCAATGTGTTTTGCAGGAACTTGCAATTTTTTTGCCAAATTAACATTGATGAAATTATGCTTGCAACTATGATTTATAGAAACAATGATCTTCTCTTTCTGAATCAATCCATGAACCTGCAATAAGGAGATACCAGCAGAAAATAACCCTTTAGGTTCTTTGGTTTCCTTATTTCCTGTAAAAATAAAATCTTTGCTAGGCTGTGTGTCTGTCTGTGTGAGCTTATTCACAAGATTAGCTTTATGGTCAAAGTGGTCCATAAGAGCTTTTGTGAATTTGTCCCAAGTCAAGGGCCTTCGAAGGCAACGTTAATGCCCTTGCCACCATTGCAATCTTTCATTGTCCAAGAACATTTGTCCCACACTCAGCTGAGTCTCATAATCATTGATGTAATTCAATCTAAAACATTTCTCCATTTGTGCTAGCCATTTGGCTGGATGAGAGCCATCAAATGGATACAAGTCCTCCAAATTTAGATCTAGGCCCGCCATCACAAAAAATTGGCGAAAATTTGAAATTGTCACAGTTTAGTCAATATTGCTCACTACTTGTGGTCCCTTACATGATATGGGTTAACCACCTTATTTATTACTATGACCCATCCCATTATTACATTATTACCTTGGGTACCTCCCCTGGTACCCCATATTATCACCCCTAGGTATATGCATGGTACCAGTGGACTAACTAATACCATGGGCCCATTACATTATTACTAACTACTTGTGGTCCCTTACATGATATGGGTTAACCACTTTATTTATTACTATGACCCATCCCATTATTGCATTATTACCTTGGGCACCTCCCTTGGTACCCCATATTATCCCCCCTAGGTATATAACAGTGTAAGTGGAAATAAAAGTGTGCTAGAATGAAAATTTATGCTAAGATCACCAGATCATTGCTTCTGGAATTCTCGTTCAGTGAAATGATGCCAACCTAGACATGGAGAGAGCAGACGATAACAATCAGAGCCGCCAACACTGAGTGGAGTTTCCATTTCCGGTTCCAAAGGAGGAAAATGCCAACATATAGAATCACCACTTGTCGGGAAATAAAGGACAAGTCTAAAGCAATGAGCTATTTAAAAAAATTAAAAATAAAAAAAATCAATCTTATTATCCATGCACATCATTTTCTTGGCATTCTGATTTCTTACGTGGCATTTCTCTTTTTCGGTGGCATCAAATGAGTGTATTTCTCTAGATCTAAAAGGAGAAAGCAATATCAACAACCTTTTGAGCAAAATCTATTATGTGTTGGTGAGTTTGGTTATGGAATATACCGTGGCAAAAGGGAACTCGACACAAACCCATAAGTTGAATGAGAGTTTGACCAGATTGAAACTAGTGACACATGACTCGTAGTGTTCTCTTCAATCAGTGAGATTCTTTCCGACATTAATCCCTCTTAACGTATTCAAACATCTGTCCTCACCCTTCAAGCTATCACTAGTTATTTTTGTGATTTTAAATTCACATGATTGCCAAATCATTGGATTCATTGTGCCATCATCTTCTCAATGTGATTGGTAATGGGCCTTATTTTTTAAATGTAAATGCCAAATAGTTGGATGCATGGCCATTAAGAGGAAGGTGGTAATTAGCTCCCCACAAAATCCATTTTTTTAAAAGCTTAAAAAGGTGGGTTAAGTGAGAAATGAGCTAATATGAACAGAATGGAGTAAAAACACTTTATAAGTGTTTTTTGGAAAAAATTCAAACATAAATTTGTTTATGACATTGATAATGAAGTGGGAGGTATAAGGGTTTTTGAAGGTATAGAATTTTTTATGTCATAAAGTATGGTGGTGGATTATAAAAGAAAAGAATAATGGTGGTGTTGTCACACATAATGTCCAAGCACCGCGACAACGGTTCAGATCGGGGGCTGTCACCCTAATCCCCAGTCTCTCTGTTTAAGCTGTCTCCCAACAACAGATTAAAGGGGGTGGATCCTATGGAAATGGAATGGAGGAGGATTAGTTGGGAACCAACCAGTGCGGGAGACACAACTGAGCAACCAAATACTTATTTAGATTGAGCAAGACGTAAATGATTAGATTAGATTTATAAGATTGATACCAGTGCCTTGTGGAGTGAATTATCTTGCTAAGAAATTTAGGGTCAAGTATAGGATGGATAACTGCTGCTAAGGAAAATGTTATTATGAGATGAGATGCAAGATGCGATTAATAAAGGGAAGAGTGAATAGTCTTCGAGGTAAAGATAGTTTACGGTTCAAGTACACATAGTATTGATTTGCTTTAGGACAAGAGCACTTAATGAAGACAATCTTACACAAGACTAATGCAAATAGGATACCAAGATGCTAAAGATATAATCGTTCATGTAAATAACGCCTCTTAAAGAAAGATCACTGATATGTCAAGATAACCATAAACCAATGATATCAATATCAAGAGAATTAGACCATTAAATCATTTACCCAATCTAAATGACATTTCTTTAAGATCAACAATTTCCTTAAGATTTTTCTAAGATAATGCCATTGATTTCTTAATACTGCTTATGTAGATGCTCAAAATATTCAATTGAAAGATATACAATTTTCCACAAGTCCACGATAGAATACTCAATAAAAGAAGTTGATCACAAATACTTGAAAATTCTCAAAACCAATAATCCAAGTAAATAGATCTAGGCTTAGAGTTAATTTCCTTCTTAGATAGTGAGCGGTCTCAATAATTATCAAGCATTAAAATCAATGATCACAAAACTTAGCCGAAGCACACAGATAATGAAAGCCTAAGCATTTTAATTTCAACGATTTAACATTCAAGATAACAATGAAATCTGGATGTTAGTTAATGCCAAAACACCTCTTCAAATAATTCTGGAACTTATTAATTTTTCTAATGTTTCATATCTAGAAAAATATTTCTCTTCTCCTATAGTCTAACTTAGAGAAATTTAAAAAATTTATATGTTGCCTTGACTATAGAAAAATTTAAATTTTTACCCCACAAAATTATTTCAAAGGCCCAAAACACTATCACAAAAATTCAAAAAAAGGAACTTAGATTAATATTTATATCGCACTTTTATCAAATTTAAAGTGATAAGGTTTATATAGAAAATTAAAAATTTTAAAGGGCCAATGAGACAAACAAATTTTAATGTAATTTGTTTAGTAAAAAAGTTAAGTTTATCTTTTTTCTTTTGGGACAAAAGGCAACCTTAAAAAAAATTAAATTGAAATACTTTTTTTTAGAGGTTGAATGAGTTAATCGTGAGGAAGAGCTTTGTACATAGGTCGACGGACGTTCGTGCAACAAGGAAGGAGAGCGAGGGCCGAGCTAGCAGTGCACTGGAAGATGGGCCACAACAGGAGAATCAAGGCAACAAATGGGCAGGGAGGAGCTAACGTGAAGGAGAGAGGAACTCACGTAGAGCTGAGGTGAGGATGAGAAGGGACGTGAGTAGAGAGAAGACTGAGAAATGTAGAAGATTAGACCGCAAACTAAGAAGAGGAACATAGAGGATAAGGGACACGAAGGGAAAAGGTAGCTATGAGGAGAGTTGAGGGTTAGGGAGAGAAAGGAGAAACATGAGCTGAGGGAGAAGGAAAAAAAATGTAGAGTGGAAAGGGACATGTTGTAGAGGAGAGATGGGACACTGAGGATGAGGAAAGGGAGTCGTTGGAGAGGGAAAGAAAACACAGGGAAAAAGAGGGAGGCTACTGGGCAACGAAAACATGAATGAGGTAAATGCAGAGGAAGTCAAACGCTGTATTTTTTTTTTTTTAGCCCAAAATCAAAATTAACTTCCTTCTCAGAGTTCACTCAGTTTTGAATCTTCAAACAAATGATTTTGTCGTTTTTTTATTCCTGCAAACAAAAAATTGAGGCCAGATCTTGCCCTCTAGGGCCTAGATTTGCCTCAAAACCCCCAATTTTCCTTGACAATCTTTAGACCTGAACTTGCACAAAACAAAAATAAAACCCCAGACCCCACATATATACAAAAAATTAAATTTGAAACCCAAATCCCAAGATAGAAAATAAAATTTAAAATTTTTAAAGTTTTATACAATTAAATTTACAGATCTATTAGATTTGAGGAGCATGAGTCTAACTCTGCTCCCATATTTGTACATCTAAGGCTCTTTCTAGCCAAATTTAGCTATTTAGCACAATTTTTAAGAGAAGTGAATTTTTTAATTTAGGTACTAGCTCAAGAAATCCCTGCAAGAAGAAATTCATCAGATAATCTTAGGATTTTAATCAGGAAGACTCTCCAGATCTTATGTCTCGAGAGTCAGTTGGTTCAACTGAGAACTTTCCCAAACGCCAAAATTTTTAAGTACGAATGATTTATGCAAACATTAGATTAAATTGTCATATCGATAGAAATATAAAATAACAATATAATCTTCAAGAATTAGAGATACTTGCTAATTCAATCAAATTAAAATTGCTACCTTAGATCCAATAATTTAAGCAAGATACCCGTAGAATAGATTATTCCACGAGAGCTATTAATCAACAACTTATAAATAATATTCAATAGAACTTTAAAAGCAATATTGCCATAAAATATTGGAGAAGAACACTTCCATCAATAAAACCCCAAAAACTTTTGCGTTATATTATTCCATAAATATTACTAGAGAGCTTCGAGAGCTAGTACACAATCTAAAAGATCAGATGATTTGAATGACATGTGACCTCTAATTTATAGAATAATTCTCCAATGACTAGTTATCTTGATCCTTGTCAAGTAATCTCGACTGTTAAAAAAAAATTAATTATGTTTTAATCTCTTCCATCGAAATTATTTTATTTTTGAGGAAATTCGAATTTTTCATTTAATTGAATTTTAATCAATTCAAAATTAATTATTTTGAGTTGATTTCCTCAAAAATTTGACTTTGACTTAATTATCAAGGCCCAAGGGTCCAAAATCTTTTAATATTCTCTTGGCCGAAGACCTCTAAAAATTAATTTCTTTGAGACCCATGGATTTTTTAGTTTGGAGAATTAATTTTTCCTAGGACACAAAATTAATTAAATTTTTGGCTTAGGATTTCAATTTATTTTTGCTAGGAAATATAATTAATTGACTCATGAGGGGATTAATAATTTTTTCGACCCTCAAATATTTTTGCCATGGTCTCTAAATATGAGGGACCATGCACTAAAATATTTTTTACGTCAAGATATTACAATTTAATACATGAAGGGGTAACACCCGTTCATTATAGGCCCTCAATGATTTACCCAATTCTGTGACAAAAATATGATCTAGTAGACCAAGTGATTCATAATAAAATAATTTAGCCAATTAACTAAAATTATTCCCAAATCGTTTTACAGAAGACTCGACTAGAATACTAGGATTTACCTAAGATCTTGATGACAAAATCCACCCTAGTTTTGCGGTGAGGCTGGAGGGGAAAAACTCCGTCGATCATCCGTGTTTAGAAACGCACATGAATCGGTGAGATGAAAAACCTCCTAGGATAGAAATCATCACCAAAAAAGCAGGTTTACCTAGGTTATTGCATACACAAACGGTCTTACTAGGATCATTTACATTATAAACATGCAAAATGGGTTTACAACTTTTCCAAAATGATGACTGATGATGATGATGAAATTTGGATAATCTTTATTGCCCGAGCATGATGGAATCTTCTTGCGAAAATGCACACTGCTATAGGGTAGTTGACACTGAGTGGTTAACAGGTGGATTGCAATTGAGAATTAAAAGCATGTAAGAAACAAGTAAATTGTTGTTTGTTCCTTTGTTCTTTTGAATCGTTAAATTGATCATTAAATTCAAGGATAAATGATTGAATTTGAATATACAAAGAATAAAGTTGCAAAATCCTCTCAAGGCTATGAAGTGTTTTTCAAGTCAAAAATCAATTGCGACCTACCTGAAATTGAATAAGGAGGTCAAAATTCAAGTCATTGTAACCACGCGTTAGGGTGCATGTTTGGTAGTACTTGACACCCTAAGGTGGCATAAAATTGATATAAAACAAGCAACTGCAAGTGATTGTGATAGATAAACATATAATCAAGCGAGCTACTGCAAGCGAGTGTGTCAAGTGAAAAATAGCAAATGGGGAAAGTAGGAAAGCATTTACAAAATGCCTCTCAAGAAATCAAAGAATTACAATATAAAAATGAATTGCATATTTGGCTTATTGATCTTCAAAGTCAAATAAATACGAAGGATCAATTGATTGATGCACTTTAGATAAAATTAAGAGGAAGAATAAAATTGATGACATGTTTGATGCAAATCCACAACAAACAATATCATAAAGAAGTTTGATGCAATTTGTGACACAAAGGATCTCATACAAAAGAATAATGCAACTTGTGACTTGATGAACTCATCCAAAAGGTTGATGTAAGTTGTAAGATAGAGGAGCTTATTAAAAAACTAATGCAATGGTGATACAAATGAGATCATTCAAAAGATTTATGTGACTTGGGACTCATAAGACATGATACAGATAGTTGATGCTTGTTGTGATATAAAAGACTTCATGGATATGGAATCATGTAGCCAATTGATGAAGGAAACAATTTTTGAAGATGAGTCACAAGAAGAAGCAAGGAATGGCAACATTAGTAACAAAAAATGTGAAGAAGCAAAAGAAAAACAAAGTGATATTTCTGGGTGTTTGTTAGAGCTTGCCAAGAATTATCATTGAACAAAAGTCAACATAGATTAGGATATGAAAAAGGCACCATTTTTCATATTCCAAATTACTCCTAACCAGTTCAGTTTGTGAGCACTAAATTTCTTGAAGATGTTTAGAATATTGGTAATAAGTGCCAACATTGTCAAAGAGTTGTTCATATGGAGAGTGAGTGTTTTAATCTCCATCCTTATCTTCATTGTGAGAAGACAAATCACTTATCTGAAAAATGCCAAAAGCAAAAGCAAGTTAAGAAGGCAATTCATTTTGGATGGATAAACTTTTGGAGATGGAAAGTAAAGAAGTTGCATAAGTCTTACCAACAAGTCAAGACAAAGGTAAAGACATAGCTACATGAAGAAATGACCAAAGCAAAGAGCTTTCAATCAATTATTCCAAATGATTTTAGGCATGACCCAAATTCAATTCTATATGTTCTTTGAAGTCAAAGATGGTACTATCCACACCTTAAAGGGGGGAACACATTAACAAAAGAAAATTTCCTACACATTAAAGGAGTAAATTGATGGAGTAAAGATGGTTAGTGGTAAACCAAAACCACCATATCATTCAAATCAAATTGGTTTGTGGTCATTCAAACCCACCACATTGTTCAAGTGAAAATTGTTAATGGTAAACTAAAAACCACAGATATCAATGGAAGATGGTTAGTGATCAACCAAGAACCACCAAATGAAGTGAAGCTGGTTAGTGGTCAACTAATGAAACTACCACATAAAGAATCCAAAGTTCTAGCTTGTATCCTTTCAACTATGAATTATTGAAGAATAGAAGAATCCAAAGCTCAAGCTTAGATCCCTTCAACAAACTTCTCACTTTGCACCTGATAGGGGCAATATTAGAGATCAAGCTTCAATATTTGAAGTCCTATCACAATCAAAATTCCATTAGCTTTTAGGAATTCTAATAATAATTGGTTTCCTCAAAATCAATCAAATCAATTGTTGGGATGATTGCGTCGAGACGCACTCTACAACTTAGTATGGGAGAGCTGTTGTCACGTAATGTTACATTTACAAATATTAAGATAATAATTTAAATTAACAAATTAAAAATAGCAATAACAAAATAAATTAATGTCAGCCATAATTAAAATATTTCAATTTGCACCTTAATTTTACATAACTTTATATAAAGGTATAAAGTAATAGAAAGTAAAAAAAAATTACCTTTTAGTATGAGAAGAAATGTAATTTCTTCACTACTTAATATGGAGATGATAGAAAATAGTATTATTGATATTACATGATATGTAATTTATTCTACATTCATTCTGTTTACATGTGATATTTAAAACAAAAATATCTTAATAACAAAAAATATGTTGTAAAATATTACAATGTCTATATTAAATAACATAATTTTATATCCACTTTATATAGAGAAAAATAAATTAATTTAAATTAAAAAAATCTTATATTTTCGCTTTTCATAACTAAGGAGATGTGTAATTTATTTTATTTCTAATTTGGAGTTGATATATAAGATTTTAAAAATACCAATAACAAAAAAAAGTTTAGCGTAGGTTATAAATAGAATATTTCAATACCCATGTCGAGCAAAAGATTTTAACATGAAACATATATAGAGAGAGAAAGATTGAGAGAATTATTATTCCATTAATAGTTGCTTTCTAATTCAATGTATGAGGGATATTTGTAATTCTTTCAATGCTTAATATAGATTTTACATGTAATATTTAGAAAATATTAATAATAAAACTAATTAAATGTAATGTGAAGAACATGAATATTTCAATGTCAACTACATATATATTATACTAGTCTAGATCCATCTTAACTCCAGATCTACCGAGCGCCAAGAGGGATCAAATCTCTTTTCACTCTAAAAGATGTTTGCGTCTCAAGAGATTTGGTCCCTCTCTATGCTCGGTAGATCCAGAGTTAAGATGGATCTAGGCTGGTTGTAAAAAGAATGAGAATGTTTAGACATGGCAGTGGTTCAGGCATATCTTTAGTGTAGCTTAGTTCAATAGTTTTAGATTGAAGATGATACAAATTATTGGTATAATTATTCAGGCTTATGAGGGAGGGGGGGGGGGGGGGATTTTAAAAAGGAGATGACATCATGCTTTTGGAGGACATCAAACCACATGTGTGGGATTTTATGGCATTATTTTATTGATTTGAGGTATAGGGTTGGCTTGTAACTATTGAAATGTGTAGCTTGGGAGGTACTCCCACAACCCTTGGGGTACTGGGTTTGTGAGGAGTTGACCCACAAAATGTGGTTTGTGGGTAGTGTAACCAAGTGGTTGAATTTGTACCAAAGCAGTGGGTGAAAGACCCTGGTAGAAATTGATTGTTTAATCATTGGATGCATGAGGGATACGTTTGATGGACTAAGGGGCACCTACGGCTTCAATGGTGTGGGCGATGACCAAATGAAAAAAAAGTATTTCTAATGTTAGTGGGGCTTTTGTGTGTAGGTTGAAGTTGGCTTGACCTAAGAGACATGACCCTTGGTGGAAAGTGACAACACCTAAGATCACTATAAATAGAGATGAGATTGAGACCATTTGGCATCCATCCAAGCAAGCATCTTCTCAAGCGATTTCTACACAAGAAGGAGAGCGAAAACCTTAGGTAGCCACAGATATCAAAGGAGGGACGAGTTGAAGGGTTTATGGTCTATCTCAAGTCTGTTGAAGGCCAAGTTATGCCCAAGTAAGATGACATATAAGTCTATGATTTTCGTGTCCTTATGAAGGCTTGTTTGCATAGGGATATAGGTCTAGTTGCTATGTTAATTTGTGTCGTAGATAGCGCTGCTTGTTAATTTTGGATAACAATGTTATGTTCTATGCTTAGCACAATTTACTTCAATGTTCCTTATCATTCCAAAGACAATTTCCAATTATTTCCAATAGCAATCACATTAACTTAATCACATTGACAATAAATGCAAATAGAACATAAAAACAAGTGCAGAAGATGCGGCAAGACAAGAGGACACAAGATTTGGCGAATGCCAGGGAAAAACCCCAATGTGGGGAAAACCCTTTGATCAAATCTTCTTATTATTATTCAATAGTTAAGCAGAGAGAGAGAGTACATAGATAAAATTTACTTGCCCAATACAAAGTCAAAACAGATTTGTCAAAATTAGTAGTCAATAGTAGTCAATTGCAGCCCTAACTAGAAAATCAACGTTGGTCAAATCGGCTACAAAACTAACTCCAAGCAGCTTAGTTAACAACAGTTCAATTCAACCTTCAAGAAGGGTCAAAGTCAACCCAAAACAGTCCACAAAAACTTAGTCAACCTTGGTCAAAATTTAGTTAGCGTTGCAGTCAAACAACCTGCAGTCAACATAGGTCAAACAACCTCAATTGCCTCAGTTTCTATGCCAAAGAATGCAGCCTCAAGGGATCGGAATTGTACCCAGAAAAACGCAGTCAAAGATAATCAAACAAACCCTAGTCAACGGTGGTCTGCCTCTGAAATTTCGGTCTATACTTGACTCTAAAATTTTCGGCCACTTGCCACACGTGAGAGAGAGAGAGAGAGAGAGAGAGAGAGAGAATAACCCAAGATGTACGAACCAATTTGATTTGAAGAGAGAGGAGGATGTGTGAGTGAGTGATGTCCAAATGAGGAGAGAGGTCACTCCTATTTATACAATTCATTGAGGGTAAGGAGACACATCCAATGGGCTCCTTGAGCCTACATTTAATTGAGGCCGACCTTGACAATTTGTGCATGAGAGAATAAATTCAAAATTCCGCTTCTGCTTGTCAAAATGAGATGATCTTTATATCAAAATTGGACCTCTCGAAAAGAGGAATCCAGTGCAATAATCATCTCCATCATATGAGTTGTCATGAGGTGGAATTTGGCCCTAGTTGCCAATTTTAACACTCCCTCTCAACTAGGGAGAATTCCATCTGCAAATCCATCTATCATCATCATGCCATCCTGTCATCATGTACCTTCTCTGACATCACTGCTATGCTAAATCATGAAGTAATAATGAAGAAGAAGTGATCGAGAGTGAGTCACAAGACCTTACCACTCTCCATTGACAAAAGTTAGTCCTTGATCCCAGATCAAGTCGTTGAACACCATGCATCCTATTCATAGGGAGTATGACAGTACACGATGTGTCCATCAGTAGTGCTATGGTCCCTAACTACTTTTTCTAGCTCATTGTCCAGATGAGAGGTACTCCCCATGAGTCCCAAATTCCATGGGTAGGATGTGTGCTGGGGCATCGACAGGAGAAGGTGAACCAGTCATCCTGCTCGTATACCATAGGAGAAGGTGAACCACTCATCCTATGCATATGACAATCATAGGAAAAGGTGAACCACTCACCCTACACACATGTAAACCATCATGGGGTATCGCAGGGGAAGGTGAATCACTCACCCTGTACATAGCGCACCACTAGGGGAAGGTGGACCAATCACCCTGTTGTCGCACAGATTGTCACGACAACGCTCAGACCGGGGGCTATCACTCTGATCCTCGATCTCTCCGTTTAAGCCTGTCTCTCGCGGCTAAGGGGGGTAGACCCTGTAAGGAGATGGACGACCAACTGTGAACTAGTTGGTTTGGGAGACACGAAAGAGAAAAGTATTAAATGGATTTGTTCAATTTGATGGACTAGTGCCTTGTGGAGTTAATGTTTAAACGATTGATTACCAGATGCTGCAGAGATATAAACCATGTAGAGTAACCATTTATCATCAAATTAATTTTTATCAAATGCAAGTAAATGCTTAAATGATACTCCAGCAACTGAAATTTCGAAAGATCACGTAAAAATTTGACTAAAGATCGCATTCATGCAGTTAATCTTCAGATGAACATTGAATCATGTTAAACACTAATTCCCACGTCAAAATTTTAGCCTCAACAGGAAAAATAAAACGCAATAAATCCCCGAGCTAATACTGAATTTGGCAAAATTTCCACTAAAAATCTAAACAAAAAATAAAATTTAATCTAAAGTCTAAATAAAAGAAATTTTTTTTATTGCCCCTTTTTTTTATATATATTTTTTATTATGGATTTTAATTTTTTTTTTTTTTTTTATTTTTAAATCTAAACTAAACTAACAAAAAAGGAAAAATAAAAATATAATTTTAAAACTAAAACTATATAATCTAAAACTAAGAATCAAAATAAAAAGTCCAAACTAAAACCCTAAAAGTTTTTATGGATTTTTTATTTATTTAAATTAAATTAAAAAAAAATATTAAATCTAAACGATCCTAAAAATAACGCATGTACATATAAAACTAAAACCTAAAAAGATCGAAACGTAACCTGAACTAAATGAAGAAACGATTTTTTTATTTTAATTTTTTATTACATTAAACCTATTGCCCTAAAAAAAATGACATGAATTTTTTTTTTTTTTTTTCATGTGAGATAATGTTCTAAACTTCACGCGTTTTCATGGGAACCAAAAACTTACTTGACGCCCACCAGAAAAACCCTTAGTTCTTACCTCGCTCGTAAAACCTCAACGATTGCTGCTTTGAATCAGGTAATGCCCACGATCATCTCAGTGCAGGTATGCGGAATGAAGGCGGAGAAACCCTGGCGCGTCAATTCTTCCAGTAACGCCATGGATATAGTAACCGGCGCTGCTGGTCATCTTACAACAGACATGGCCAAAGAGCTTTTTACTGCAATCTTGAAGTGTTTGGATGCTATTATTCACATGGAGCCAAACAATCAGTCAATGCTACATAACAGAGAGCGTTTGAAGAACCTTGTACAAGATATATCTGCTGCCTTTCGAAATAGTGAGGACACAGTGCACTCTGGAATCCTCGAATATTATTTTGGGAGGATTATTAGTCTCATAAAAAGGGCGGATAGCCTCATTCTCGCTCAGTCCCAATTGTGCATCTCCAACATCGGAATTCCCCGCCAAATTCCAGAATTGGCCGCAGAAATAGAGAAGCTCTTAAATGATTTTTCGAGTGACTTAGCAATAGCTGAGAATTCTCGGCGGGTGATGATGCCGTTGCAAACACCGCCACTGCCTCTGCTTCAACCCATTCCAGATGGGGGTTTTGTTGGAATGGCCAAAACAGCGTTGACCTTAAACCGGATTTAGAATTTAGCTGAGTTTTTGTATGCAGGACAACGGAACGGGCAGAAGTGTGGAGCAAGAACGCAGGTGGATTGGCTG
This sequence comes from Pinus taeda, assembly GCA_000404065.3. Taxonomy (NCBI): domain Eukaryota; kingdom Viridiplantae; phylum Streptophyta; class Pinopsida; order Pinales; family Pinaceae; genus Pinus; species Pinus taeda. Next base: position 20,600 of record APFE030901432.1, on the reverse strand, counting down.
TTTCGCTTGCGTTTTGTGGGGCTGCATGATTTTACACAACATAAATTTCAGTAAGTGAAACCCTGAGCAACAGACAGCTCTGATAAACCTTGAAATTTCCTCAAAAGATTTGAGAATCCGTCGAAGACTATCCCTGTAGCCTGCAAATCGCACAAACAGAAGACCCGTAAATAATATGTGCAGAAAACAAGATTGAAACCCTAAACTATCTAAATAATTTACAGTTTTGTGACTCTGCAACAGCCAGATTTGTCAGTGACATCAAAATATTTTTGAGAACTTCAAATTGCTAATAAAATGCCTCAGAAAGTCTCTCATGCAAATCATAAAATAAACTAAATGATTAACCCAGGATCAAAACTAGCCGGGCTCTGCAATAAAATGCTAGTGGGAGTTGGCTGGTTCAGCCGAGAACTTCCCCAAACACCCACTGATCTTTTTCAACAAGATATTCCTGCACAACTCACTTTAACCATCAATAAAGAGAGAAAAAATAGTACTAGATCTCCAAATGCAATAGAGGTACCTGCCATTACTTCAGAAACCCTAATACCATTCAAACCCTAGCATGTGAACAAGATACCTATGCT
>APFE030901432.1:1561-19337 GCA_000404065.3 Pinus taeda | reverse complement strand
TTATTATTTATTTATTTTTTATTTTGGATCCTCAAACTCAGCCTTTGGAAAAATTTCCCTAGGACCTAAGACTTAAGACCCATGAGGGGATTAAAAATTTCCGAACCCTCAAGACAACTTTTCATCATGACTTTTACAATTTTTTACATCTTCAAGGGGGAAAAGCCCTTTGACATAGACCCTCATAAACCACCCAGTCCTGCGCGACCAAACATAATCTAGCAGATTAACACACTAGGATTCTCCTAAGACTCTAATGATACAATTCATTTCGGCTTTGGGGTCAGGTTGAAGGAAAACTCTGCCGATCATGGATCGGTGAGACGAAAAACCTTTCGGAATGCAGATTATCACTAGAAAATTAGGTCCACCTAGGCAAATTATATACATGACTCAACTCTGCTAAGATTATTTACAATTCAACATGCAGACGGGTTTACAACTTAATATGATCAAGATCGGCGATGACTGTTGAATGGCACGGACATGTCGATCAAGCGTTATCCCTTTTTGCGAAGAAAAAGGGGGCAGACTGCTATGGGTAGTTGACACGCAATAGTCAACACACCCTATGGTCGCTCATAGCTCCAAGAAGTACCCCAAGCCCCCAAGAGCTCCCAGAGCTCAGTGTCCAACTCATACGGGGCCCTCATATGCGGGTCTTTCCACGACTCCAAATCTCTCTCGGAAGGTTAAGAATTTGACCTTCTGTAAGGGCTGCGTGAGAATGTCTGTGACTTGCTCATTTGTCCTGATGTGTTGGAGCCTCATTGCTCCCCGTTGTACCATATCCCCGATAAAGTAGTACTTGATATCAATGCTTGGAGCGGCCGTGGAACACGAGATTCTCCAATAGGCGAATCCCACCCTGGTGGTTGTAGAAGATCACAGTGGTATCTAGCACGTGCTCAAATAGCTCACTGAAGAGCTTCCTCAACCAAACAACTTCACAACAAGCCATAGCCGCAGTAATGTATTCGCCATCGGCGGTGCTTAACGCATCCGATTTCTGCTTCCTGCTCATCCAAGATATTGAAGCAAACCCTAAAGAGAAGCAACACCTAGACGTGCTCTTACGATCCACCACACTGCCAGCCCAATCAACATCTGTGTATCCATGTAGCCTCAAATTCTCGGAAGTGTATCTCAGACCATAGTGGATTGTGCCCTGGAGATATCTCGAGATTCTTAGTAGCAATCCAATGAATGTGATGAGGCTCGACCATAAATTGACTCAATGTGTTCACAACGAAGCATATGTCAGGACGGGAGTTGACCAAGAATATCAGGGCCCCCACAAGTTGACGATACTCAAAAGGGTTTGCTAATCCGGGCCCAACAACACTTCCACATAGCTTCTTGAAATTGAGTTCCATCGGCGTAGACACAGACTTGCAATCCACCATCCCACATCTCTCAAGCAACTTCACAATGTATTTTCCTTGAGAAAGGAAAACCTCACTTGGATTTTGTTAGACCTCTAGTCCTAGGAAGTAGTGCATCAGTCCTAAGTCCTTCATCTCGAATTCGGAAGCCAACTCCCTCTTGCATTGATGAATGAGAGGGCCATCACCTGTCAGAAAGAGACCATCCACAAAAAGGACTAGAATGAGAGGCCTGTCCTTTTCAACCTTGAAGTATAAGTTCGGGTCAACATCGCTCCTGTAAATCCCAAGCCTTGGGGCTTGCTTCAACCCATAGAGGGCTTTCTTCACATCCTTCCTTACTTGGTGTTACACAGATTCTTCGAATGTACATGGTTCATATTGTACAATGGTACTCATGGCAGCTAAGTACCCTTGGTACCTATTCGGTTTCTTACTTTCACGAAATGTCCCCCTCAGTGCAATATGTTTCTCAGCATCTTCAAAAGTATCTTTGAGCCACAAAGGTCTTTTTCTTGAAGTAGAGGGCTCACTAGGAGGTGGATCAATGGGATCCATCGAATCTTCAACATCGGGCATCTAATCATCTGTTGGAGATTCATCCTGCTTTCCTGGATCATCATCATTGCCCTTCCTAGGGATAGGAAGGTCTCGGACTTTCCTAAGGGTAGAATCTTCATCGAAAGTGACATCATGAATTATTTCCACTTCTCTTTAACCAGGCACATAGATTTTATATGCCTTCGAAGTTTCACTGTAGTCCATAAACGTTCCTTTCTTCCCAGATGCATCTAGTTTGTTTCTTTTCTCTTTTGGCACATGAAAATATATGGGACAACCAAAAATTCTAAAATGAGAAACATCAAGTTTCATCGCATGCTTCCAAACTCGGTGTTTCACGGCTTCTTCGAATGTACATGGCTCATATTGTACAATGGTACTCATGGCAGCTAAGTACCCTTGGTACCTGTTCGACCTCTTGCTTTCACGAAATGTCCCCTCAGTGCAATATGTTTCTGAGCATCTTCAAAAGTATCTCTGAGCCTCAAAGGTCTTTTTCTTGAAGTAGAGGGCTGACTAGGAGGTGGATCAATGGGATCCATCGGATCTCCAACATCGAGCATCGGATCATCCGTCGGAGACTCATCCTACTTTCCTGGATCATCATCATTGTCCTTCCTAGGGATAGGAAGGTCTCAGACTTCCCTAGGGGCAGAATCTTCATCGAAAGTGACATCATGACTTATTTCCACTTCTCTTTAACCAGGCACATAGAGTCTATATGCCTTCGAAGTTTCACTGTAGTCCACAAACATTCCTTTCTTCCCAGATGCATCTAGTTTGTTTCTTTTCTCTTTTGGCACATGAAAATATACGGGACAACCAAAAATTCTAAAATGAGAAACATAAAGTTTCTTACTGGTGAAAATTTCTTTGGGTGTCTTGAAGTCCAATGTTTGATTTGGGCATCTATTTTGAACATACACAACGACATTGGCAGCTTCTCCCCATAAGAACTTCAGTAGGACTTGGTCATGAAGCATGGCACGGGTGTCTTCTATGATAGTTCGATTCTTCCTTTCTGCAACACCATTTTGTTTAGGAGTATATGTAGTAGTGGTCTCCCTCTTAATGCCAACTTCTCTACAATAGTCGTTGAATTCATTTGACTCATATTCAGTCCCATTATCAATCCTCAATATTGTGATCTTCTTCCCTGTTTGATTCTTGACCAAGGCTTTGAAAGAACAAAACCATTTGAACACTCTGTCCTTCTTCTTTAAGAAATAGATCCATGTTTTTCGAGAGAAGTCATCCACAAAAATTACATAGTACAAATATCCACCCAAAGATGTTATGGGCAACATGCTTGATAGATCAGAATGGACCAATTGAAGAATATCAAAAGTTTGACTTTGACTTGAGGGGAATGGTCCCCTTGTATGTTTTCCAGCTGCACAACCCTGACACACTCCTTCATGATCTAAGTTGAATTTGGGCATCCCTGTGACCATCTTCCTTACATCAGGTCAGGCTTTGTAATGAAGGTGAGCAAATCTTCGATGCCATAATTCAGATCAAAGAGAAGTATCGCAAGTCATTTCTCCCAATGGATTTCCTCCAACATGATAGAGACCTTCAACCTTGAATCCAAGAGTGAATGCATCTCTCGGGTTCTTTTGCCAAACACGAACCTTCCCATCAATGAATATCACCTTGAAACCTTTATCTTCCATCATAGAAATAGAGACCAAGTTCTTTTTTAGATCAGGTACATACAACACTTCTTGTAAGTGAAGGGTTTGACCTTGATTTAAGTGAAGAGTAATAGTCCCAATTCCTTTCACAAGATAAGTGGCATTATCCCCAAGTATAATCTCCATATTAGTCTTCTTTTTAATCAAATTTGGGAGGGCCTCTTTGTACCCAGTGAAGTGCCTTGAGGCACCACTATCAATCAACCAATGATCCAATGTATCTGGAGGAGAGGCGGTGGTAAGGGAAGAAATAAGATAAAATTCTTTTTGCTTTTCTACAATATTAACTTCTTCATACCTGGAGTTTCTTGATTTCTTGGGAGGACAACCATTTCCATTTCGAGTAGTGGGAGCATTCCTCTTTCATTTATTGTTCAACTTGTTGTTTCTTTGATTTCCATTGCCCTTGTAGTTGTTGCTATAGTTTTCATCATCTCTTGGAGTATCCTTCTTGTGAGGACACTCTCTAGCAAAATGTCCAAACCTGTTGCAAGTGAAGCATCTTCCTTTTCTTCTTGCTTTGAATCTCGGCTTGAACCTTGACCTTGTCTTCTTGGACCAACATTGTTCTTCCTCTTAGCATGAGTGGAAAAGGCGGTGGGATTGTTTCCATTTGAGGGCTTGTCTCTTTCCATCATCATAATTTCTTCTTGAGTGCACCTAGCCAATAATGTATCAAATCTCGGAATCCTATGATTGTTGAGGATGGTAGTGTTAAACACATCCCATTCTCTTGTAAGGCCTTCAAGTGCAATAAGAGTGAGCTCTCTGTCACCAACAACTTCTCCAATAGATAGGAGATCATTCTTGATTTTGGTAATCCTCATGAAGTAAGAGTGAATGGATTCTCCACTATCCATCTTGATGTCTTTCAATTTGTTCTTGAGAAAGAGAACTTGATTTGCATTATTTACTTTGAACATTCCAACCACCGTGTCATACATCTCCTGAGATGTTTCTAAATCAGAAATATAAGCAACCAAAGGCTTGTGAATAGAATCAAAAATATTTTTCTTAGCTTTAACCTCACTTTTCTCGTACTTTGTTTGTGTAGCAGCGGATGCATTTGAAGGAGGCTCCACTACTCTTCCTTTGACATATTCCATGGCATCATTTTCTTTCAAAGTCAAATCTAGAGACATCTTCCATGCATGATAGTCGGATTTGTCCTTAAGCTTGTCCTCGGAGTTGAAGTAAGATGTAGTCTTCATTGGGATTAGTTTCAAGTCCTCATCCAACAACCTCCCTTAGTGATTGCTTTTCCTCACTCTTGCTTGGGATTTGTCTTCACCTGAGTTCTAATACCATCTTAATTTTAGATAACAATGGTATGTTCTATGCTTAGCACAATTTACTTCAATGTTCCTTATCCACCTGATGATAATTTCCAATTATTTCTAGTATCAATCACATTAATTTAATCACATTGACAGTAAATGCAGATAGAACATAAAAACAAGTGTAGAAGACAAGCCAAGACAAGAGGATACAAGATTTGGTGGATGCCAGGGAAAAACCCCAATGTGGGGAAAACCCTTTTGATCAAATCTTATTATTATTCAATAGTTCAACAGAGAGAGAGAGAGTACATAGATCAAATTTACTTGTCCAATACACAGTCAAAACACCTCTGTCAAAATTAACAGTCAATAACAGTCAACTGCAGCCCTAACCAGAAAGTCAACGTTGGTCAAATTAGCTACAAAACTTCCTCCAAGAATCTCGGTCAACAACAGTCCAATTAGGCCTCCAAGAAGGGTCAAAGTCAATCCAAAACAGTCCACAAAAACTCAGTCAACCCTCGGTTTTTGTGCCAGAGAATGCGGCCTCAAGAGGTCGGAATTCTACCCAGAAAAACACAGTCAAAGACAGTCAAACAACCCTTGGTGAACGCTGGTCTGCACTTTGAAATTTCAGCCTGTACTTGACTATGAAATTTTCGGCCTCATGCCACATGTGCGAGAGAGAGAGAGAGAGAGAGAGAGAGAGAGAGAAGAACCCAAGTTGTACGAACCAATCTGATGTGAGGAGAGAGAAAGCTATGTGAGTGAGTGATGTCCAAATGACGAGTGAGGTCACTCCTATCTATACAATTCGTTGAGGGTGAGGAGACATACATTGGGGTCCTTGAGCCTACATTTGACTGAGGTCGACCTTGACAATTTGTGTGTGAGAGAGAATAAATTCAAAATTCCACTTCTGCTTATCAAAATTAGATGATCTTTATATCAAAAAGTGGAATTCAATGCAATAATCATCTCCATCATATGAGCTGTCCCAAGGTGGAATTTGGCCCTAGTTGCCAATTTTAACTCTGCTTCTATGCGTGCTCAACCATGTTGGAAGTCTGTTCGAAAGTATGTAATATTCGCTCAAGGTCTATGCACATAAAAGAAGATAGAGACCCTAGAATGGTGAGACAAAAGACTAGTTTAACTCTGTGATTAGGGCTGCAGAATTTCAGTGCTCTTGCATAGTGTTTCTGAGTATAGTCTGAACATAAAAGAGGGCCAAATCTTGGAGTAGTGTGAATAGAAGTGCGAGCTAGGGACAAAAGTTCGGGTTGTCATGAAGTGAAGAAAGGAGGGGAAAATCGTGGAGAAGCACTGAAGGTGATGAGGTGAAAAGTCTATTCAACTAGTTGAGTTTAGGCAGCGTGCTTAAGTGCCCTAAGTACAATGATATGAGGTGGCTAGTCACTGTTGGGAGGGATGTTTATTGAAGCCCTAAGTTCAATGATCAATCATCTTGGAGCAGCAAGGACTGATAGAAGGAAGATCGTTGAAGATCCTAAGAGTAGTCACTCTTGGAGTAGCTAGAGGATTGCTAGAGGGTAGATTTGATGAGGTTATGTTTAGTCTTCTTGGAGCAGTAGGAGGATTGATAAAAGGAATATTGGTGAGATGATGTACAAGAGATTCTAAAGTTGCAGACCTTCTTGTGAGAGTAGTGGCAGAAATGTTGGAGCAACAATACTCTCTGCAAGTATAGGTGGCAAAGGACTTGCCATGTGTTCAAGATATGTGGATTAAAAGGGTTGTGGTAAGCACTTTATCAACAAGTAAGTTGAGTGTGTCTTGTTCAAGGGCAGATTAATGATCATGTGTTGTTCACATCAAGCCCTAGTTTTCCTTGTATTAGGGATAATTGTAAGGGCTATTATCCCTGGTACAGGAGCCATATGTTTGTTGTATTAAAGTTGTAACACAACAAGTTTTGGGTTGCAAAAATCTCTTGTATACTTCATTGATTCACTGATGTATATTTTTTGATTTGCAAAGTGCTTGTGTTGTGGCATTTTAGTGTGTTTGTGATCGTGATTTAGACATAAATCTGATTCTGAAGTGCCAAGGAAAAATCAATAGTAACTCCTTCTCTTGTGAAACACTCAAAGTGAAACTTGTATTAGGGCTTGTAGGCTAATGTTTTTGGTAAAAGTGAAGGGATATACCTCATAAAAAAAAAAGGATCCCTCCACTTGATTTGTTCACCATCACACATGTGAATTCGACCTCAGAGAGGGAATTGCCTTGTCTACTTCTATACTTGGTGAAATATGATTTTTGTGCAACAACTTCCTATTCGAGATTGATTTTTGCTCTGGAGAGGTCTTTTTGGGATTGAAAGAAGGCTTTTCTTGGAAGAATTTGTAAGTTTATTGTTGATTTTTCTATATTATTCACGTGAATAAATTATTGCTAGGGTTTTTAAATGTTCCATGAATAAATGTTTATTGTTTGTTGGAGATCTTGGTAAAAACCTATAAAAGGATTCCTAGGGTTCATCTTTTATATTTAATTTATCCCCTGACAAAAAAGATAGTTAGGGTTTTACAGTGGAAAATTTTCTCCCTCCCCTTACTCCAAATGATTTTCATCTTCCTTGAATAATTTTTCGTTAACTTAATTTTCCCAAGTTAGAATACACATTGGCCAAGGTTGTGTTGACAAAAAATCATTCAAAATAAAATATTTTTCCTTCATTTATTTTTCCTAGGCTTTAAAAGGAAAAGTGCTAGGGATTTTCTAGGGCAAATTTGCTTGTACAATTATTTTGGGTGGATGTTTGTGGATGAAAATCTATGGTTTGCCTCCTTAAGCTTTTTAAATGCAAAATCTAGCATTTGTTGTGGTGAATCCTCCCCAAATAGGGTTGACGTTATCCTTACCAAACAATTTTGTGCCTTAGAAACCTTAAACACTAGTCAAGCTTCAACTTGGAGCCTATTTGAGGGTTCACCTAATTGATTTTCTGATCTAGCCATTAAGTAAACCCTTTCTCTAACTTCTACATGTATAGGGCTTCCTTTATCATTGCGTATCAATAAGCCCTAGCTTGTAGTAGTTCCTCTCTAGTCTAGGGTTACTATACTTGCTCCTTTATAGGGAAGATTTGAGCCTATTGCATCATTAAGGTATCTTTCATTAGCCTACTTATATCACTTGGAGACCTCTAATTAGAATATCCTTGTAGGTGAATATAGCGAAGCCTTCTTTGTGTTGAAATTCCAATGAATAATAGGTGGAAGATCACTGAGGTGACATTGGCAATCCTTACTCGTTGTTGCCATAGGGTCTAGCTCTCCCCTCACAAGGCCTACTAGATTTTGCAACAACAGTTTCTAGACAATCACAAAGTCCATGGCCACATTGATGTGAGTCAATCCTTATCTTCGATGAGGTGTTGTTATGATCCTTTAATGAGTTGTCAATGAGATCTAGCTCTAGAATGTTCAAATGCATGTATTATAAATTGAGATCATGAGATCAATACAATGTGTTGAATATGGCATAAATCCTTTGTCGCTAGTTCTCTTGTTGTGTTTCGCTTGTGTTAATTCTTAACAAAATGGAGCTATGAAGTCTTGCATTGTTTGCAAGGAGGCCATTTCTCATACCATTTCAGGAGAATATCTCTAGCTTCTAGACCTCCCCATGGTATATTTCTATATAATCAAGCGATGTGTCAACCCTATCTACTTTTGTTAGTCCCAAGACATAAGAAAACTCCACCCTTACCATATCACCTTTAGTAGATGATGCCTCCTTTAGTGTTAACGAGTCCTTTACTCTTCTTCAATGTGAGGAAAGTGGAATAAATAGATAGATTTATGGTACTCCCTATGTGGCCGAGGAAAGTAACCATGGTGTCCTAGACATCCTTAGAAATAGATCACACATCAAAGTTGTGCAACCTACCTTGTGATAATAGTGACACAACATATCAAATATGCAGTTACCATTTCTACCAGTTAGGTTGGTTCATGTGACCTATGTAATTCACTATAGTCATCCATGTTTAGAATGTGTTTATGACTTTATGAATTATCCTAGGGTCTCATTCGGTTGTGGTTCATGATATCATGTATACAAAGAGCCATAAATTAATTTTCCATATAACACTAGTACATAAATGAATTTTTTGTGCCGTAAGTGTATAATGCCACAACCATAAGATGAACTTGGACATTAGACTAGTAATTAGGAAGATGAACGTTGAAATCCGTAATTTATAGATTTATGCTTATAGTCACATGATGTTTATCTTACATTGTTTGGAATCATAAGGATGTTGGGTAGTTCATAAAGTTTTTATTCTTATTATTATTAAGGCGATATTTAACAACACAAATGTCAAAATCATATTCTAGCTACACCATTACATATAGCTTTGCGTGCCATTATTAATTCATATAGTATAATCCAATATTACTAGAACCAAACCAATTGACTCCAAAACTTGAAATCGGTCTAGAACCAGAAAAAAAACAAAAAAAAAATTGGTCGACCAAAAAATACATAAAATATTCAAATCTAAAAGGAAAACATATATATTCATGTGCATCTATATGAATTCAAACCATTTATGCACAAACATGTAAATTTTTTCATTTATATAGCAAGAGTGCATATAACCAAAATAACACTTAGTGCAATACATCTTTGAACACAAAATACATCAATAAAGAGGTTCTAGATGACCTCTAGTGTCAAAAAAATATCATTCTACAACAAATATCTACATATCATCAAAATCATTGCCTATATTGGGATCCTCATCATCAGTATCACCCTCTCAACATTAAAATAAGATAGAAAAAAATTCACATGTCAAATAGAGGTTTTGCTATAGTGATGGGTACAATTTTACTAGGGTCATGATATAGGAGTTGAACAATTAATGACTCAATGCCACTAACATCAAGGTACATAGAGTGCTTGGTGCTCTTGATTAAATGCTATTTCCATATCCCCACACATGCAAAATCCAATAGAAATGTTGCAATCCCCCCAATCCCGAAATCATAAAAACTGTTAAGTTCGTTGGATTTCAAGTGGGATTTAAAATTCTACTTTCTCCATATGAGGTTAGGATCACTCTTAAACATCCTGAGTCAATTAATGGTAATGTTTAAAATTTAAGTAAAATGATGAAAATGAAAATGAAAGATAAAGGGGAATGCGTTTTTATCATTTTTTTTACGTTAGTAATTTAACATTACCATTAATTACATAGCATTAGTAGGGCCCCAGGGTTGAATAATAGGCTGCCCCACTCACAAGTTATTGTTTTCTTTAAAAAAAATTGTCTGGAGGGCCCTTGGTTTCATTGTACAAAACCAACTGTTTCAGTGAAAAAATGCCAGTTTTGTTTGTATTGAACCAGACATTTCCAGTTCCATTCCACCTATTGGACTGATTTGGGGCAAAAAACGGCTAGAATGGTCAGTTGAACCAATTTTGATGACATTTTAATCTTTATTAAAAAGTTATGGCCATTCAAAATCTTTTCTAAACACTTAGTAAAATGGAATTTGTTGTCAAAAAATAAGTATCTCCAGATATTCTTATTCACAATAATGACCTATCCTTTCAGCCATTAGGATATCTCCTACTAAAACCTATAAATATTCTTATAGAAAAATTGCAACCTGTTTAAACATTTATTCAAAGGTTCTTTACTTCCTCATTATTATTCCTTATATATTCTTAACCATAAGGTCAAATTTGAATTCACAGTCAAATCAAGTCGTTCAAAGCTTGGGTGATAGTGATATACACCCTCATCCAAATCAAAAGGATCTAAACTTTGCTCACTTAAATATTGTGAAAAACTTGCAACTTCTTTCTCCATTTTTAAATGCTTTTGTTAGATTATGAAGCAATTTCTTAATGTTTACACTTATCACTTAGAGAACATGATAAAATTGTAGTCTCCTCTTCCATGCATTATCAATTATTGCCTTTGTGCCTCTCAATTGTTGCAAAATATCTAGAAAGCCTTGCTTAAATGTCACTTATGGCAGGTTTTCCAATCTTGGGACCTCGAAGTGTCCATATTACTTGAGCTAGCCTTGCCTCACCTTCCTTGTGAAATGGTTGAAGATAGGATTTTCCAATTAATTTTGCATTTCCAATGAATGTTTTTAATTTTCAATCTCCAAGCAATGCCATAGACCCAACACTCTGAAATTACATTGTGAAATCCATCATGTGCCATAACTATTGTTATTGGATGATGCAATCCAACCCCAAGAACTCCAAGGGTTGTCCTCTTGAGTTGCCCAAATGTAGCCTTCCCTCATTTGCATCTCCTCTTTGGCCAACGTGTTAGGTGAGCTAGTTCGTATGCTTAAGACATGCTTGAAGGATATTTGCTGAAGAACTTGACCCAATGTTTAGGCATTTTTTGCCTTATGATTTGGGCAAAGGAAATGGAAATTGAAACGACACAAGAGAAATTGAGGGGTGAGAGAGAGAAGTAACACAAGTTGTCAACTATATACACTGTGTTTTATATAATTTGATATTACACTTGTACATGTTATATAAAGTTGTGCCAAAGTTGGACACCAAGATTAGATTGTTTGGAGGATAAGAATAATCCTATAGATAAACTTTGATCTGTAAACTGCTATGTATATTCCACTGGAATAGATTGTCATAACATACCTAATAAAGTTGTTGAAATTTTTATTGTTAATTTTTCGTTAGATTCCAGATCCTCTAGTTAGATGATTTTCTTACTTAATTAATTAAATTCACTAAAATGTAAGAAATAGAAAACATAAAGAAATACATGCACCATTGACAATAGAAACAAAGTTTTTCCATGTGAAAACCTGTTAATTTGAGGTATGTTCTATGCTGAGATCAAATTTACTTTAATTTTCCATATTAGTTCAATATCAATTCTAGATTAGCAATCACATTTAGCATGATAGTAAAATGCAGATAGAACATAAACATAAATCACAGAAAACAAGCCAAGACAAGAGGACACAAGATGTGGCGCCAGCCAAGGACAAACCCCAATGTGGGGAAATCCTTGATCAATTCTTCTTTAGTTCAGCAGAGAGAGAGATAGTACATATACATCAGAAGTCAACATTTTGACTTGTCATAATAAGAGCAGAGATCTTCACTAAGAAGATGAACACATGAGGTAGCTGATTTGAACTCAGGTGAAGGCATACTGCTTCAATTGATCCTCCAAGGTGGCTCCATCACCATGCTGCACCTCACTATACTCGTGCTGCATCTCATTGCAGCATTCATCATCGCTGTGCTGCACTTTGTTACACTTGTGCTGCACACATCATGCTATGCTACACTTCATCACTATGCCCATTATCATGCAACAACATTCAACATTATGCTGCACCTTATTACAATGCTATCACACAGGGTTGTAGGGGAGCGCCCCCCCTCGATCCCGCTCCTAGTCCGCACTCCGGGCGAGAGTGGGTTGGGAGCGCGTTCCCGACCTAAAAAATTCTCTCCCTAGATTTTTTGGGAGCGATGGAGGGAGCGTCAACCTCGTTGCTCTGGGAGCAATTTTTCCAACCTGGGAGTGATCGCTCTCGACCACTCCCCAGTTGGAAAAATCGCTCTCGACTGGTGGATAGCGACGCTCGCGCAGTCAAGACTCGAGAGAGAGGCGACAACAACGTGGAGAGGGAGGGAAGGGGAGGGAAAAAGGGAGAGAGGGAAGGGGATGGGGGGAATAAATAAATCCTCTCCCCTCTCATTATTCACTTCACCTATGTGAGAGAGAACAAGAGAATTTGAAGAGCAAGAGAGAGTTTGGAGAGCAAGGAGAGGAGCTTGCTGAGAGAGGAGCTTGGAGGAGTTTGAAGAGCTTGCAAGGGGAGATTGGAGGTCAAAGAGGTAGGATCTACACTCTAATCTAGCAATTTTATTATTATTATTATTATGTTCAATGTTAAATAAATAAATAATTTCTTTTCTCTATTTCCCATTCCCATTCCCATTTCCATTCCATTTTTTTGCAGATTCAAAATTTCAAATTTCAAACATCATGGTTATATTGCTTGGCATTTTCTTCTTCTTGGTTCCTTTTTTGGTTATTATGGTGTTGGAGAGTAGAAAAAATATTATCACCAAAAAATTGATCATCTAGCCTAATTTACTAGATGGATCAAAGTACACCATGTAAAGCCAATTTTACCATTGTAAAATTGCTTTCACCGTGAGAAATTACTTAATAAACCACCTTTGCTAAGTAATTTATAGTAAACCCATGAAGAATAATTAAATAAATCACTATTTATTTGATTTTCTTCTAGAAATAATTAATTAAACCATTGTTTTATTATTATTCCTTGTCAAATTTGACCCAATCATGAAAAATAATCAAATAAATCATTATTTTTCTTATTTTCCTCTAAGAATAATTAATTAATCACTAATTAATTATTATTCTTTGTTAAATTTGACTAAATCCCTTAGGAGTAATTAAATAAATCCTTATTTGTTTATTATTCCTTAATTATTTCCTTGAGATGATAAATAAATCATTTATTTATTTGTTATTTCTAAATAAAAGTTTAAATACTTTTTTCCCTCCTAACCAAATATAATAAAATATTCCAAGTGGTTATTCCATGAATGGGATCAATAATATTTTATTATTGCTTATTATTCAAGGATAACTCAATATTTTGTTATAAATAGAAGGGTTTTCCATTCATTATTCACTTTTGATTATTTTCATTGTTGCACTCACTGTTGTAACTCTGATTATTTTCATTGTCACACACCATATTTTTGCTAGGTTTTCACAATATAGAGGAGAGAGACTCTACACACGCTGAAGACGTTTGAGGATAGCCAAGAACCCATCCCATAGAGGGGGACTGGTAACATTTATCTGTTCTCTTCATAGGTGTTATTGTAAAATTATTCTTTACATATCTGGTTTCCATTGGATGATTGGAGTTATTACTCTTTCTTTTTGTTGTTTAACTATGATTGTGGCATAGATTCGGACTTTGGCAGGTTTTGTTTCTATCAGTTGTTATAGATCTACAATGTTTAGCAGCCATTTATATTGTTGAGATTGTTTGTCATCCACAATCTTAAGTGGGTTCTTTTCGTACATCTTTGAGAAGAAAACACTACAACAATACTGGCGACTCTGTTGGGGAATAATTCCGATTCAGAACCTTGGGTCTCTAATCCAAATTGGCGACTCCGCTGGGTTTTATACTTAAGATCCAGAAACCTGGTTGACCTTCGGTTTCCAGCTTAGGGTTTCTTCTTCTTTCAATTCTATTAATGTTTCCTAGTTTTTTAACCCTGATCTGATAAATTTCTAACTTCTGCAAGCTTTTTGGTCATTTCCATAGGTCACAGGAACCAGTCGTGACAAAGTCGACACTTTTTTCCGAGATTTGCCAACCGGGATCCACGGAACAGAAATCACAGTTTTTAGACCAAAAAGTGCGATCCAGGCTTCAGAATGCACCTTTCAGCCCAAAAAGTGCGATCCCTGCAGAGAAACAGGTCAGTACCTGCGATTTTTGGGTTTTTCTCATATCTGTTTCCGAGTTTTGCAGAGAGCTGTCTGCTAGGTGTCTAACCTCTGTCTCATCCTTCTTAGGCCTTGATCCACTCTGTTTTACTCGTTGAAGTCGAATTTTGCCTCCCCTAGGGCTTCTAGTACACTTCCACCTTTCTAGAAGGAGTTTAGATGAGTGAGTAGTCAGAGTTTCTGCAGCACTTTCAACCACATTTTCTAGATCTGTACCTTTTTGTTTCAGATCTCCCTATATTTTGGTTACCATCTCCCTATCTTTTTGCAACAATCTTCCCTTTGGTTTTTTGCTGTTGCTGTCCCACTTCCAGTAGCTTAGTGTCACTTGGAGCCAGTTCAACCGACATTCATATCTCTTAATATAACAATTTTTTTTATATTTATATTATATATATATATATATAATATATATATATTATATTATTTTTTTTTTTTTCTCTATTTCCCATTCCCATTCCCATTCCATTTTTTTTTTGCAGATTCAAAACTTCAAGTTTCAAACATCATGGTTATATTGCTTGGCATTTTCTTCTTCTTGGTTCCTTTTTTGGTTATTATGGTGTTGGAGAGTAGAAAAAAGAGGGTTGAAAATGAAGAAGGGGATGAAGAAGTGGGTTATAGTGGATTTGATGAAAGCCCCAGAGAGGAGTACCTTGATGAGGAGCCGCTGGAGTAGAGTGAACATGAGTCAGCTCAAAAAACTAAACAAGACCAAACCCCATTGTGGAAATATGTTAATAGGCCTAAAGCAGGGAAAGGGGGTGGAACCACTAAATTTCACTGCCCCCATTGCAACAATAATTACACAGGTTCATACACCCGTGCCAGAAATCACCTCTACGGGAAAAGGCCATGGGATGGAGATAAACAAATAGGAATCAAAACTTGTACAGGAGTGTCGGTAGCAGATAGAGCCAAATACATAAGGGAAGAGGAGGAAGCCCAATCCAAATCTAAAAAATCAAAGGGTTTCTTTGAACCAAGCTCACAATCACATGCACAAAGAATTCCTTTAACATCCTCCCATGGTAGTGGATATGGAGGCACAGGGTCACCAAACATCTCTTTAAGGCATAGAACCATATCAGATTTCCTTGATGAAGGGTGTAGGAATGATGTGGATTCAAAAGTTTACCGATTTCTCCTGGGTATGACAAGGCTAGAATCATTGGACTTGGTCATGAAAAAGAAAAAATATCACATTCTTTGAGTTGAATGACAAATTCTTGGACTGAGCATGGGGTGTCCATTGTGTCTGATGGATAGACAAATGTAAAAGGCAAGCTATTGATAAGTGTTCTTGCTGTGTCTGTTAGTGGTACCATATTTCTTTCAACATATGATTACTCAGACAATTTCAAGACCGTCATCAACATTGTAGAACCATTACTTGAAACAATTGAACGTATTGGGCCATACAATGTCATCCAAGTCATCACTGATAATGCTCCTAATTGTAAGGCAATGGGAGCAATTATTGAGGATAAAGACCTCAACATATTTTGGTCTGGGTGTTTGGTTCACACAATGAACCTTTTGATGCATGATATTATTAAGAACAAAAACCAACAATACAAATGGATTGGTGATTTGTACAAGAGAGACAAAGAAATGATAAAGTTCATTACAAATCATAGCAATACCCATGGCCTTTTCCGTAGTCACTCAAGATTGGAGTTGTTGAAGATTGTGAAGAATAGATTTGCTAGCTATTAGCTCACCTTCAGGTGCCTTTTGAAGGTAAGAGAGTCATTGTCCAGCATGGTATCAAGTCCACATTAGCAGGTATTAAAGGAAAAGGCTACAAATGCAACTAACAGGCAAGGTTTTGAACAGGCGGAGGAGACCGCTCTTGATGGTCAATTTTGGGCACGTGTGAGGCAATTATTGGAATTCACCAAGCCCATTTATCACATGATTCTGTTTGCAGATACAGATAAACCAGTGATTGGGGAGGTGTATGAGTAGATGGATACCATGTTGGGGAAAATAAAAGATGTTGTTCAGAAAGATGATGCCAACTTGTATACACTGATTCACAATTGTGTGTGTACACGGTGGAATAAACTTAACGTTCCACTACATGCCTTAGCGTATATCCTTACGCCAAAATACTACTCTGCATCTTGGTTGGGCCAACTTGCACCTGGGGGTGGGGTTAGGGTCAAACCCCATATAGATGAAGAGGTATCTATAAGATTTTTGCAAGCATTAGACAAGTTGATACTTGATAGGGAGGAATGTGCTAATATGCATCTTGAATTAGGCAGATACTTTAATTGCATTGGTTTGTTTGGTTCCTTCCATGCAATGGAAGATGCAGACAGATTTGATGCTCTCACATGATGGGAAGCATATGGTGGCCAAGGACTTTTGCCAAAATTGGAAAAAAAAGTTATCTCACAGGTTGTAAATACTTCTTCTACAGAGAGGTGTTGGAACACCTACAGATTCATACATAATGTGAGAAGAAACAGACTCAATGAAAACTGGGCAGAAAGCTTGGTTTATGTGCACTACAACTTGAGGTTGTTGAGTCATTACAGTGATCGAGCTTATGAGGATCCAACATATAAAATTTGGGACAACCACCCAGAGGAAGATAATTTGGAGGATGGCACTATACATCTTGAAGGACTAGAAGTAGAACTTACGAGAGAGGAAGATGAAGCAACAACCATGCCACCCCCACCATCCAGTAGCAATGCTCGAGTTCTGAGTCTTGTTCCTTTGTTGTTGCCGCCTCCATGTACATCCTCACGTGGAGGGCATGTGCCTTTTGGTTCTTGTAGAATTTTTTGAATAATTTAACACATATTCAATGGAGATTATCCTGATCATGTACTATTGCGGAAAACATACACAATACATAAGCTCCTCTACGTTGATCATCAATATAGCAGCATCAATAACAATAAAACATCAAGAGCATTCACACATTAACACAGTATGTTTCCCGGGGAAAGCATCTCGCTAAAAACCCCAACTATCTGTATATTAATGATTGAGTCATGTAACATTACACAACATAATACTTCTCACAAGTATCTCCATCTCTGTTACACACAATACAGCTCAGATCTGATCTCCAAATCTCTTCCACTGCTTGCCTGCCTCCACTGCTCAATACCTGCATGAGAATACTGATGAATGGCTCATCCAAATTCGTATTTTCCTTGGATATACCACGCAATCCTCATTGGCAACTCAATCCCACTGATTGTGCAAATCATCATGCACAACTATAGTCACAACTGATAGCAATTTGATCCTCTAACACCTGTCCCTGCTGAA